>DF241514.1:0-76304 GCA_000507305.1 Breviolum minutum Mf 1.05b.01
CCGGTAGAAACGCGTCCTCAATGACAAAAATTCGGAGCATGTTCACATTGATATGCTGCAGTCTTGCCGGGCTAAAGATGTCTTTGAGGACGGGTTTCTGCTGTAGAAATGTTCTGGCGCAGGACAAAATCAAAGTGCACCGAAAACTGTACCTGAGCTTGCCACACATTGGCATTCTAGGGGTCCCCAGTCCAAATTGCATGCTTCATCTGCAGTTTTGGGATGGTGCCTTGCTACCGCCGGCAGTATTGGGATGGCACCTTCTCACCTGCAAATTTTTTACACCTTCTCACCTGCAAATTTTTCACCTGCAGTATTGGGATGGCGCCTTCTCACCTGCAGTTTTTTTCTGGCAGATTTTTCACATGCAGTTTTGGGATGGCACCGTCCAGGGCTGCCAAATTCACCGCAAAAAAAATAATCAATGGAACCATGGCGGTTTTGCCACAATGTCTACATTTCTCACGTTTTTTTTTCAAATTCACCGAAAACAAAAATGATCAAAGGAATCGTGGTATAAACCTCTCGTAAAAAATGCAAAGATTACCGAAAACAAAAATGATCAACGCAATCATGCTACAAATCTTCCGTTAAAAATGCGAAAGTCAACAAAAACAAAAACGATCAATGGAATCATGCTACAAATCTGGCGTAAAAAATGCGAAAGTCAACAAAAACAAAAATGATCAATCAAGCCAAAAAAAATAACCTCCAAGCCACACACCAAAGCCCCCCAATGCCACTGGCTGCCCGCCACTCGTTTTCAAAGGGTTCAAAATCCAGAGCCCAATCAACTTCACAATGCGTCCAAATCATGTTCAAGGCAGAATACATCTACAAAAATTACGCTTTCTCGAGATTTGACCATAAGACGATGAGAAAGAAAACTCACCAAAATGCATTGGATGGATGGAAGCACGATGGATGGGCTTTAGCTTCTGGCTAAATATTTATCATTCCTGATATCTTCCATGGCGCCAAAAACAAGCACTTTTTTTGACTTGAAAACGTGCCTCGGAAAAAGCTACAGGCACAGTAGGCCACCACCTCTTCGACGCAATGTGCCCCACCGCCTTCTTAGCGCCCACTCTGACTGCTAAGACTTGTTTCATCTGCACTCAGCCACAAAATGCATTTTTTCTGGCCCAGCTTGCGCTGCAAGGTAATCGAGCAAATGGTAAAAAGCCGTTACCTGGTAGAGTTCCCGGCCCAAAAAAAGGAACCAAAATGGTTCCAAAATCTGGGTCGTTTCAAGAAGACTTCTTCTTGCTCAGTGGCCAAAAAAAGTTCCAAAAATTGGACCGGGCCCTGCCTTAGCTTGAACATGGTCCGCAGAAAAAGGTTCCTCAAGTGGCAAACGCCATCGCGAAATGCCAAATCCTCGTTTGAAGGTGCGAACCCAANTTGGCGCAGGACAAAATCAAAGTGCACCGAAAACTGTACCTGAGCTTGCCACACATGCATTCTAGGGCTCCTCAGTCCAAATTGCATGCTTCATTTGCAGTTTTGGGATGGGGTCTTGCTACCGCAGGCAGTATTGGGATGGCACCTTCTCACCTGCAAATTTTTTACACCTTCTCATCTGCAAATTTTTCACCTGCAGTTTTTTTCTGGCAGATTTTTCACATGCAGTTTTGGGATGGCACCGTCCAGGGCTGCTAATTCACCGCAAAAAAATTAATCAATGGAACCATGGCGGTTTTGCCACAATGTCTACAAAAATGATCAAAGGAATCGTGGTATAAATCTCTCGTAAAAAAAGCAAAGATCACCGAAAACAAAAATGATCAACGCAATCATGCTACAAATCTTCCGTTAAAAATGCGAAAGTCAACAAAAACAAAAACGATCAATGAAATCATGCTACAAATCTGGCGTAAAAATGTGAAAGTCAACAAAAACAAAAATGATCAATCAAGCCAAAAAAAAATAACCTCCAAGCCACACACCAAAGCCCCCCAATGCCCTGGCTGCCCGCTACTCGTTTTGAAAAGAGTTCAAAATCTAGAGTTCAATCAACTTCACAATGCGTCCAAATCATGTTCAAGGCAGAATCCATCTGCAAAAATTACGCTTTCTCGAGATTTGACCATAAGACGATGAGAAAGAAAACTCACTAAAATGCATTGGATGGATGGAAGCACGATAAATGGGCTTTAGCTTCTACCTAAACATTTATCATTTCTGATGTCTTCCATGGCACTTTTTTTGACTTGAAAACGTGCCTCGGATAAAACAGGCACAGTACTGCCCGGAAGCACTGTTCCTGTTTTTCAGCGGCAAATTCAACCTTTCTCCATGCGTCCGACTCATCGTCCAACACCAAGAGAACCACCGAAGACGGTCTCTAAAGCCAAAACTTCATTCCACAACTCTTGGATTCGATATTTAGAGAACACATCTGACGGGTTCACCATTAGGTGGACCTGCAACCCCTTCTTTATTTTATTTAAATCGAATACTTTTGTCATGCAACATACCAACGAGTACAATGTTCTCTAATCCATCCGACTGGAAGAAAGGACAAAAAAAAAAAAACAAGCTGCAGCTGCCAGCTTTTTCACAGCGCGGCGTGTGACTTCGCCATTTTGGTGCAACCACGCACGTTTCCACCCCAATTCCTTCTTTCGGAGCACACTCAGCTAGCACAATTGTTAGTTTAAAAAAAAAAATCTTACCGTCTCCTCTGTCTTTGAGGCCAACGCAAATGGTACCTCTATTTGTTTGACAGCGAGCTAATCGGCTAATACGCCTCCTGGGAACGTCATCTCGTGTCTTCTTCCTTCCCTACCCCTCCTCTCTTTTCTCCGTCCTGCTGTTCAACGGCCGGCGCAGAGAGATCCAAAGAGATCTCGCCATTGGAAGTTTTCTTGGATAGCTCCACAGTGGTCTCAGCCCTTCTCGTTCTTGCATTGCAGCTTCGTACGAGAACGAGTTCAGCGGGTTCTCCTACTTCTACTAGGGAGCGTTTGGACGCTAGTTTTTGGTGCACATTTTGGGACTCCAAGATAATGGTTTTATCCAAGAGGAAGGATTGCCGGAACCAGAGTTGGCGTAGTCATTGCGATTCCTGTTTTTCTTGCAGCTTTGGTTCTGTATTTCTTGTTGGTCGTTTGGTTTTCTTTTTTGTTTCTATTTTGGTTGGCGCTTTCGTTGCTCTCTTGGTGTTTTAGTCTTTGCTTTTGTGCAGTTGGAGGCCTAGCACCAGAATTGGTTCTTGCATGGTCGTTTCAGTTCCTCTTAGTTACGATTTTGGTTGTAATTTTCTGCATTTGATGAAACATGGATGATTGCCAGACTGTCTTGACATTCCAACATGTTATTTCGTCTCTACGCGTCTATGCTAGTTCAATTTCGAACAAGGTGCGAGGCCGTAATGTGAAGGATCCAGACTGCTTGGCAGCGTGACTGCCGGTTGGCATCACGGCGCCACTCTTCTTGCCTTGCTACCGCTTTGAGGTCAGTGCCTGTGAATGACAGAGTCCGACATAGTATAGTTTTGTAGTCAAAATGTGTTTTGCAATATTTTGGCTGGACCTGGAATATATTAGCTGGGCCTGAAGTTGGGTTGGATTTGGGCAAAGCCTTTCCAATGTTTTTGCTGGATTTGATCGGAGCCAATGACTTGGGAAAACTTGCGGCCTAAAATTCTAGCCAGACATGATTTCAGTGGATATGTTGGCGAGGCCTCATGGGACTCGTTTAAAAGGTTTATAATTCTCAAGTTCCCAACCGGCCTCGCTTTCTAGATTACAATCTAATTCTAGCGATATGGTGGGCCTCGCCGGCCTCGCTTAGGCCTCGCCATGTGCAAGAATTCAGGTTTTGAAGCCTCGCCCGGCTTCGTCCAGGCCTCGCCATGCATAAAACCATAGTTTTCGATGCCACCCAGTGTTTTATCGTGTCTTAATTTATTTTGTAAGTTTTTGTTTTGTGATGTGACGTTTGACTTCACAGACGTTTGTGGTTTGGGCAATTTTTTTCCGGAAGTTATTTATCTTAGGCTAGATTTAATCTAAGCTTTTGCTGTATCTGACTTAGGTCAGACATAGGCTTCAGCATCGTTTCTTTTTGAAAAAAAGATGTTCTTTCGACCCCAAAATGGGGTGAGAAAAGCGTACCAAAAACTAGCCCCCTCAGCGCGGTACTCCCCAGTGCGAGGACATGTGGTTGTCAAGACAAGGAACCTGCTCACAAACATTCTACACAACATGTGATTTTTTCCGGCGTCACGCTACGAAAAACATGTGCAATGTGGACCCCAAAATGGGGTGCAAAATCTGGACCCCGTTTTGGGGTCCGCCGAATTGTTTTTTCCTTTCGCGGCCCCCAAAATGGGGTCCAGATTTTAGGCCCCATTTTGAGGTCCACATTGCCCGTTTTTTTTCGCAGCGTGACACTGAAATCATCCCCGAGTAGGATGCTTGTGAGCAGGTTCGTTTTCTTCACACCACATTGCTGGAACTGTACATCAATGCCGAGCACATCATTCAACTGATGATCCTAACACCTGGCCTTCTACTCGTCCCAACCTGGCGGCTCACGGACGAGATTCCGGCCCACTGTTAGTCGGTCACCTGCGCAACATTGGCTCTCCAATCTACCACGCCAGTTCGAGAACCATGGTCTCCTCCTCGCCACGATTTATGACCCTTTATCCGTCCCGTCTTTGCGGATAGCGGACGGATCAATGGTCACTCTTCTCTCTTTTTACGTTCTCTCTCTTTCCTCCTCTCCTCGAGCACTTCGGAGTCCGACGGTCAGCTTGGCAGTCCGCGACGCGTCCATCGTTGCGGGCTCCTTCGCTCGCCCGTCTTCTCCTTGTGCTCCTCTCCCTGTATCTCCCCTTCCGTGTCTGTGCCGTGATACGGTATGGTTGGTACTGTGGCTGGTGACGGTGCTCCAAGGTCCCTGTGAGATGTTCGTTCTTCGGGTCTGCTGTCCTCTGACAGTCCCCTTGATGGACTCCGTCCCTTCTTGCTGCTGCCGTTTCACCCTGCGCTGCCCTCCTTTTAATTTCCTTGGCCTTGCGGTACTGGCTGACGCTTCTACTGCATTCGCCATCGTTTCACATCAACTAATTTTGTTTTGGGCACAATTGGGATCATTCGCCACCAGTGAGCTCGTTAGCTAACAGTCATTCACTCGTGCCAAATAATCGCCACATCCCCTTATCATGCAACGCCGGTGGACTGGTCGTTAGTCATGCGTGCTCTCGGCGGTGCCATCACTGGCCCTTGCTCTAATGACTCGGAATGCCGGCGACCCACACTTGCAATCTTCGGATTGTACCCTTTCTTGTTGCTTTGTTGTTGGTTCGTTGTGGAACTTTGCAAAATCACCGAAAAGGCACTCTCTGGGAGACTGCTAGCTTTATTCTGTGTTTCCAGATGACGTGTACAGTTGTCATTTCAATACAGAAAACATTGGCTTCGATTGTTATATAGTTAGTGCTGACAGAAGGGCGACCGCCCCGACAACGACCTTCGTTCAGCCATGCAGCCATTAGACAAAAATCAAAGACATCTTTAGCCGGGCAAGGCTGCAGCAAATCAATGTGAACATGCTCCAAATTTTTGTCATTGAGGACGCGTTTCTACCGTAGGGCTGGCCCAGTAGTTTTCTACAGTCACCAGACTTGCTTACCTTATTGCGGTCCATTTTGTGAAAACCTAACGCTACACAATCGGAATTAAAAAAAATAACCCTAATCTTTTTTATTATTTAGAGTAGTGTAGCGTTAGGTTTGGCCCCCCCCAGTCCGAAGTACCAACCTGCCCTTGCCCAGCTCCAGTTTTAAAGTAGCTATTGCTCAACCTCTGCTTTCCCAGCCCCAGTTTTAAGGCAGCTATTGCTCAACCTCTGCTTTCCCAGCTCCAGTTTTAAGGTAGCTATTGCTCAACCTCTGCTTTCCCAGCCCCAGTTTTAAGGCAGCTATTGCTCAACCTCTGCTTTCCCAGCTCCAGTTTTAAGGTAGCTACTGCTCAACCTCTGCGCCTGCGATTTTCCCAGCTCCAGTTTTAAGGTAGCTATTGCTCAACCTCTGCTTTCCCAGCCCCAGTTTTAAGGCAGCTATTGCTCAACCTCTGCTTTCCCAGCTCCAGTTTTAAGGTAGCTACTGCTCAACCTCTGCGCCTGCGATTTTCCCAGCTCCAGTTTTAAGGTAGCTATTGCTCAACCTCTGCTTTCCCAGCCCCAGTTTTAAGGCAGCTATTGCTCAACCTCTGCTTTCCCAGCTCCAGTTTTAAGGTAGCTACTGCTCAACCTCTGCGCCTGCGATTTTCCCAGCTCCAGTTTTAAGGTAGCTATTGCTCAACCTCTGCTTTCCCAGCCCCAGTTTTAAGGCAGCTATTGCTCAACCTCTGCTTTCCCAGCTCCAGTTTTAAGGTAGCTACTGCTCAACCTCTGCGCCTGCGATTTTCCCAGCTCCAGTTTTAAGGTAGCTATTGCTCAACCTCTGCTTTCCCAGCTCCAGTTTTAAGGTAGCTATTTCTCAACCTCTGCTTTCCCAGCCCCAGTTTTAAGGCAGCTATTGCTCAACCTCTGCTTTCCCAGCTCCAGTTTTAAGGTAGCTACTGCTCAACCTCTGCGCCTGCGATTTTCCCAGCTCCAGTTTTAAGGTAGCTATTGCTCAACCTCTGCTTTCCTAGCTCCAGTTTTAAGGTAGCTATTTCTCAACTTCTGCTTTCCCAGCCCCAGTTTTAAGGCAGCTATTGCTCAACCTCTGCTTTCCCAGCTCCAGTTTTAAGGTAGCTACTGCTCAACCTCTGCGCCTGCGATTTTCCCAGCGCTGACAGAGTTCTGAGGCTACTCTCGGACATTCAAGTAGATAGGTGTGCTGACGAGTGTTGGAATACTCACCCCATCCCGTGGAAGCGAAATCAAGAGGCTTACCAGCTCCGATATGTCTTTGGATACGCAATGGATGGCAGTGACCTTCCGTGCTACATTCTTTGGCCCACACGGACTGTAGAACAATCCTTCTGGTGCATTGATGCCCGTATGCACTTCAAGGTTGGCAATTATCGAGATGGCTCCTGGGAGAGCAACATTCGTATGCTAACAGGCACCATTAAAGTTGATTGGATACAGTTGCCAGTTGAGCTGTACCTTGCTGCACTTCCTACATTGAAACGAGGTGTCATTGCTGGGGTATTCAGGCAGAAAGGTGCTGCCCCCTGGGGAATTACCAGGGCAGAGAAGTTGCAACTCTCAGTTTTCCTCCCCAATGATCTGTCTTTGGAGGATTGGTATGCAGGGGTTTATGGCCTACCAACAGTGTGGCCTGAGGCTTCTATGCTGGGTGCTGACAATCTACGCAAAGTTGCTGGCTATGATTTTCATCTCCTGAGGAAGAAGTATGATGTCAGAAGCATGTGGGGGGATCTTGACCCACAATGGCGGCTCTTGCAGAGTCAGCTCGAGACGAGGGGACCTGGCTGGTACTCACCCGCTGAGCTCAAGGAGCGACTCTTCACAAATAAGTCCAACCGGCCGGGTGATGACACGAAAGAGGCATTGCGTACAGATGGAAATACTACAGCATGGCAGGCTTGGTATGCTGCTCAGAACCTTATTTGGCAGTTATGCCAACCTGCCCAGGCGAACAAGAGATTTTTCGTGCCATGTATGCCCAAATCGGTGAGGAAGAACAAGTCATTTCCCCTCCATATACCCGCACTCCGCTGGATGCATCTATGAGGGGACGGAAGAAGAGAAAGCAGCGCGAGAACAATGCCCTGGTTGGGTAGTCAATGCAGCATGGGCTCCATGCTGCGTGCACTGGTGTATGACACGTCTATTGGTGGCCTGATGATACGTCAGGGTCGTGCTTCCAACCAGCGGTTGTACTTTCATTGGTCACCTCTTCTTTTGGCCTACTGTACTTGAAGAGGGTTGCTTTGCTCTGTCTGACACTCATTCATTCCTGGAAGCTGGAGTGCCTGGATAGCTCCTGTTCAAGCACTTCTGCTTTTTATTTGGATGATGTACTTGTGGGCCCCTCCAGATTGGCACGCAAGGCTTCTCAATTTTCATTGCTACTGGCCGTGATATCAAGGTATTTTGCTTTTGCTTGGGTGACTCCCTTTACGCAAATCTTGGCAACAGTGGGCCACAAGGTATCGAATTATAGGAAGTATGGCATTCTACTAGCTGCTGAAGAGGTTGTGAGAGCCGGGGTTTTGAGCCATGCACCAGGTAATGAGAGCGTAAACACGTTTCACCTGTCTCACCTTTCATAGATTGGTCAGCTTCTGTCGGTTTGCTTTTGGTTGTTGGGGTGGTTTTGTTTGCTTTGCTGTTGCTTTCTTTTTGTTCACTGACCAATCTGTGCGATCGAGTTATCAACCGATGACTAGTTTAGCATATTTTCATGACTGCCACAGTTGTTACGACGAGCGCAGCATTGACCAAAAAAAATCTGGTGCATTGATGCCTGGAAAGGCGATTGGGTTCGGCTGGACAAATGTTCTTTCATGGCTCCGGTGGGAGTTGAACACTTCTTTGATGCCTTCTGCTTTGACCCACAAAGGCCCTGGCGAGCAGCCGCGTGCCAAGCTTTGGGCATTCCCTCCTGCCATGTTTCAGAGGATACCCATCTTGAACAGGTACATGAGGATAAGTTTTCGCTTACCCCAAGGCGCATACCAGTTGAAAGGAAGACATCTGCTGACAAGCGTGGAGTCGATCAGGACATGGTTGCTAAAGAGGAGAGTGGATCTGATGCTGAGAGTGGTTGGTCAGGGGTGTCTGACAACTCCTCTACGGATTCTGAATGTACCATTTTAGAGGCCTCGTCAGTGGCCTCTGACCAGGACAGATTTGACACAGCCTATGCCTATGAAGCTTTTCGTGACCTGCCAAATGGACTGTACAACATTGACCTCACGCGGTACTACAACATTGACCTCACACGGTACTCCAGGGGTGTCACCAGCGAGGATGCGGCTGGTGTACAGTTACTGGATGGACAGGAGAAGCTGCAAGGGGGTGATTTGATTCCCATTGCGTCCCGAATTATTGGCCTCGTGCGGCCTCCCTCCGGTTGTTGCAACTCCAGTGACAAGAGTTCACCAAGCAATCTAGGATATCCCAATATCTCGAAGACCCTAAGCCACTTGTCAATAGCATGTTCCCAAAGTATTTCAAGCTCTTGGAAGAAATCACGATCTGGCATCACTTTTGACTGCACAAGCATGAACTGGTAATGAAATATCCCTTGACAACCAAGAAAGAGTCTTCTCTTTAGGTTCCTGACTGCTTGAAGCACCGCTGTCGTCCACGTAAGCGCCAAGTACATCACCTGAGACTGACAGGACCTGAGAAGGCAGGGATACTGTATCAGATTCCTCATCAAAAATCGTCTTCAAAATACCAGTTTCCCATGGCAACTTCAAATCTTGATCTTCGGCCAAATCAACTCTTGCGGTGAAAAGCAAAGCATGGTGATCTCGACTGGAGATTGCAACGTCTGCGCAGGAAACATGAGGTCCGTTCACCAATGAGGTATTCCACTCGCTCTCAGGAGACTTCGCTGACGAATCTAAAGGATCATCATACACAGCACCAAGTCTCTTCACAAAGCTCTCCAATGATTCATTAACCATCAGCGGGTCATCTTCTAAGTTCACTGGAAAACGTTCTTGTGTCCCAAGTTGCTTCGCTCTCTTTTTCCACTTATGTAGTTTTGACCCTTGGAATGTTTGGGAAAACCCAATCCACCATGGACTTGATCAACTATTTGGCGATGTGACTCAAAACTAATGAAACCTATCTCTCCAAAATGCATCCACTCCGTCAACAGATGACCAAAGTCTTCGAAATGAAGTTTCAGCCTTCATCCCTTAAAATCAATGATTTGAATTTTGAACTACCTCTCCATTGGCACCATTGCGGGGAGCACTTGGCTGTGATGAATCTTCTTCCATTCCAGAAACACATACAACACCAGAACCCTCCAACTAATCTCAAAAATTGAAATCCATGCGATAAATGTGCACCCACCCTTCCCTCCCTTTGGAGGCGTTTCATACTTGGACATGGCAGCCCATATGATATGATCAAACAGCACGGAAGGAATCATAAATACAAACGAATTCGCAAGTTGTTTCTCAACAACCAAATTAAAAATCGAGTACGAAAAAGCAATAGCTGAACTTCACATCACAATGCAGAAGTTTCAAGGAGAGTTTCCAAAAGCCGCGTTACGCACAGAAACACCGCGCTCAAATATTCTACTAGGAACCTGCGCTCAGGTTCCTTTTTAGGCTAGAAGAAATAAAGTAACATCAGCAAGCTGAGGCGTGACGTTGGTTGTTGTAGGTTTGGACATGTGTAAAATATGTACCACAGTATACATTCCGTAGCTTTGAACACGGGTTACATTACAGGTTTGGACATGTGTAAAGTGTACCACAATAAACTTCCGTAGCACTTTGAACATGGGTTACATTACAGGTTTGGACATGTGTAAAATATGTAGCGGAAGCATTCCATTCCGTAGCACTTTCAGCAGGGGTTACATTACAGGTTTGGACATGTGTAAAGTATGTACCGAAGCAGTCCATTCCGTAGCACTTTGAACACGGGTTACATTACAGGTTTGGACATGTGTAAAGTATGTACCGAAGCAGTCCATTCCGTAGCACTTTGAACACGGGTTACATTACAGGTTTGGGCATGTGTAAGGAATGTACCGCAGTATACATTCCGTAGCACTTGACCGGGTTACATTAGAGGTTTGGACATGTGTAAAGTATGTACCGAAGCAGTCCATTCCGTAGCACTTTGAACACGGGTTACATTATTGGACATGTGCAAAGTCTACCGAAGCAGTCCATTCCGTAGCACTTTGAACACGGGTTACATTACAGGTTTGGACATGTGTAAAGTAGTACCGAAGCAGTCCCTTCAGCGTTGAAGGCTTCAAGCCGCGTTGAAGCCCCCTGAAGCCCCCTTCAAGCCCCCTTGAAGCCTTCCGAAGGTGAAGCCCCCTTCAAGCCCCCTTCAAGCCCCCTTGAAGCCCCCTTGAAGCCCTATAGCCTTCCGAAGGTGAAGCCCCCTTCAAGCCTTCGTGAAGGGTACCTTTTGAAGGGTGCTCCGCTGAAGACGAAGCCCCCCGTCGTCACTGAAGGGTACCCTTTCTGAAGGTCTCTGGAACCTTCCTGAGGAATCCTACCCTGAGCAGGGTCTATTACCTTGCTACAGTGGAATGAAGTGGGTTTCTTCCAGGATCCTCTTTGTGCACTCTGGCTCTAAAGCAGCAGCAAACAACGACCTTTCATCTGCTTTTGGCTGCTCTATTGTGGCAACTACACGAACTACAATGGAACTCCTGCCTTGCACAGCTTCATCTACGTGGACGTGGGTGAACCAACTCGCCACCCTTGTTCAACAACTGGGATGATGCAGGACAACCACCTTCTCCAACTTGGAGTCACTGGGGATATTTATTTGTGGGAATTGCTATGTCATCGTGGAGAAGTACTGAGCGGTATGAGGACTTTATTTTCTGAAAGCGTAGTGTTTCACTTAGTTTTCTGAGTGTCTTCCTTTGTTGTGTTGGTTTGGGTTGTTTTTGTGTTTGGGTTTGTTTTGTTTTGACTTTGGAAGACACCTGGCTTTTTGCTTTTCACCTGTTCTCGAACAACGTGAGAATAGATGATCGAAGACAAGACGTTTTGATGACCGTCCGAGCCTCGAGCGTGCACGGCATGAGCTAAAAAAAAAGTGATGCAGCTTAGGTAGGGTGCTGTAGGCTTAGTTTTGGTTGTGGTTTTGTGTTGTTATGCCTTGCTTTCCTGGTCTAGCCTTCTTGTACAACTTTTAAGTTCTACTAATAGCTTCCATTCCCATTTAACCAAGTCGATGCGCGCACAGATAAAAAAAAAGCAAAGGAAAGAAGCAGAGCGCAGGAAAGGAAGAGAGCAGAGCACAGGAAAGAAGAGCACAGGAAAGGAACAGAGCAGAGCATAGGAAAGGAACAGAGCAGAGCACAGGAAAGGAGCAGAGCACAGGAAAGGAAAGGAACAGAGCACAGGCAAGGAAAGGAACAGAGATAGGAAGGGAAAGGAAAGGAACAGAGCAGAGCACAGGAAAGGAATTTTTTCTGTTTGATTGTCTTCTCTGTGTCGCTGTCAGTGACGTCGCATTTTTGGATGTTGCTGAGTGCGCTGTAACTTTTTAAGTTCATTGAATCCGCCGTTTCGTTCAGTGATGGTGAGCAATCTCTGCTAAAATTTGGGGAACGGTTTCCCACACAGGCGATCACGGTTGTTGAAACGCCATTGCCACTGGTAAACATAGTTCCAAATATTACCATTTGGATGACTTCACGGCAATGAAACTAACGTGAAGCCAGTTGTGGGATTGTCTCTGAGCCGGGAAAACAGAGATAAATAGAGGTGCTTTTATCTGTGGAACAATCTTTTCATCTATTTGTAAGACAGGAGCTGTCCAGAGTTCTTGGAAAACGTGCAAAAAGAACAGGTCTAGACATGAGATAAAGAACGTACCGAGGCAGTCGATTGCGGAACACTTTGAACACGAGTTACATTACAGGTTTGGGCATGTGTAAAGTGTGTACCGAGGCAATCGATAGCGGAACACTTTGAACACGAGTTGCATTACATGTTTGGGCATACCGAGGCAGTGGATTGCGGAGCACGTTGAAAACAAGTTACAGTACAGGTTTGGGCATGTGCAAAGTATCTACTGAGGCAGTCTATGCCGTAGCACTTTAAACACCGGTTACAACCGAAGCAGTCCATTCCATAGCAATTTCAACACGGGTTACATTACATGTTTGGGCATGTGTAAAGTATGTACCGAAGGAGTCCATTGCGTAGCACTTTGTAACACGAGTTACATTACATGTTTGGGCATGTGTAAAGTATGTACCGAAGCAGTCCATTCCGTAGCACGTTGAACACGAGTTACATTACAGGTTTGGACATGTGTAAGTTACATGTGTGCAAAAACAATTGAAAGAAGAACAAACAGTATATTTCTCGACGTCGCCAACAGCTCCGGTAACATAAACAAGGGCTGCAACATTTTTTCAGAGATAATGGACACCAAACATCCACATAGTTGAAAGGCAAATCCTCTTCCAAACCACCATTTTTAGGGTCCATGTTGGTTTTACAGGAAGAATCGTTGCAGAATGGTGTTGGAAAAAATGTTGGGGAAAAAATTCTACAAAAACTGCAGGAACTGCACAAAACAAGTGTTGCGAAAATTTCTTGGAACCACCTGGTGGAGACCAAGAAATTAGACACTTGTGCAACATAATTTATATACATGCCATGTTGATAATGGCTGCAAAAATGGCGCCAGGCACTTTGATTGATTAGGGTCAAAAATCGAGTGTTCTGCATTTGCGTAGCTTGATGTATGTGGCTGTCATGCGGTATGATCTTATGAAATCTTCATGAGCCGTTTGAGTTGCACAGTGAACCGCGACTAGCCAATTCTCAGACCGTAGGTTTTCGCCATGGCGATGACCGATCAAGAGGTCCATTTAGCGTGGGATGAGATCATTGTGGGCATGGACGCCGGCACAACGTCAGACAAACAGGCACACCTGGCTTTGATCAAAGTTGGACATAGGAAGAAATCGGGCTAACCAGTTAAGGTTCATCATGTACAGAATTTTATACATCCCAAGTGGTGCAGGATTTTTTCCCATCAACAGTAGGTTTTTCAATCAACCAGCAAGTGTTTGTTGCAGCTGTTTTTGGGTTTTTGGCTGTCAGTGTGGGGCATCAAAATCGTATCATCACCACCCAAAACCCAGGAGCGACAGTGATTTCACGAGCTAACTCGGAGTTAAGGAACAGTTAAGCATCAAGAATCTGCAAGCAATCAAGCGGCCACTTGTGATGGACAATGGGGCTCCCTTGGACTTGGGTGAAATTTTCTTCTAGGGCCACCGGGACAGGTAAGGGTTTCTCAAGCTCTTGAAGGCTCTAGAATCCAACACAAAACATGGCAGTTATAGAGGACAGTGCCGTAACTTGGGGACCCCAAGTGACTCGGCTTTTACCACCATGCATTTGGTTCGAACGGAGCAGTTCTATTAGCGAATTGTATAGAGGTAACTGAGGTAACTTATTTGTATGTTTGACGTGCTATCAGCATTGTTTCGGAAACTTTGAACGCCGCTTTGGCCGCCCAGACGACTCACTCCGTGTATACCGACGTTTTTAAACGTTGGCTTGCCATCTGAAGGTTCAACTGAAGAACCGGGATGGCCAATACGTGAATGTTGACTCGCTGAATGTGTCGGACAACGTGAAGCAGTTGCTGAAGGCCATGGATGCTGAAGGCGCAACGTTAGATGGCGCAGAGTTTTTGACCGTTTGCTGTCAACTAGACATGACCAGAGATGTTGTGACAATTTGTCAATTGCGGTGGAAATTTCTGGCTTCCTTGTTTTGAGGGTTTGTGACTTGACGCCAAGATGCCAATATCAGATAATGATATCATCCAATCACATGCCCTTTGGGAAGATTGAGAGTGAAGGTAGCTCCGTCCCGAGGCAATGGTGCAGTGGATGACGAGAACGTGGTGGACATGCTCCACGTGCCTTGGAGATGGATTTTCTGGAGAGAATAATCTAGAAAGCAATGGCTACCTTAATTATTCCAGGGATTCCAGGGTATGGTGGAACATTTGCTTTGGAATAATTATGATGGAACTAGACAATTAGATTTTTTTGGATGCAATTTTATTTGCAGGGGCAGAGATACTCCAAGTTATCATCTCTTTTGAAATCCCCATGGCATTTGAATTGCAAAAGACTTCCTGACCCAGTTGACCCGAGAAATGGAGGTGACTGGGCCCCTTAAAAACTAAGGTTTAAAAGCGCCAAAATGCAGGTTTTGGGTTCTCATGCGGGGCATTGTTGCAAGGTGTAAAGTGTAGCGAATGGTACGTTTGTGGGGTGTTATTCTGGGATCCATTTTCTTGGCCAGTTGCTGCACTGGCCAAGCAATTTGGATCGTGCCTCCTCTAAATCAGAAGCAATCAAGTAACAGGGATGGACATTACGTTACTATGCGTTCTAGTTGGGCCCTCTTTTGATGTTTCGGGCGACCAAAAGGCAGCCCTAAACTGGCCCGAAATGTTCAATCCTGATTGGGTTTGGGTATTTAGAAGATATTGGCACAAAGCACCTCGGCCCCATGCATGAGAGATGCGCCCTGTATTTCGCGCTCTCTTAGCCATTGTTCAAACATCGCCTAGTGTAGCAAGTCAGACACGAGGCTTAATGCTTGCCCTGAGCAAATTTGAGTGTTGACTCTATGAGAGTCATAAATTTGTGTGGGTCACATCAATCCTAGTTGTCACAAGGTTTTTGAGGCATAGCGGCATACCCTTCTGACCAATGAATTCATGCATCAGACTTGGGATGGATGAAGCTGTGCGAGCTGTGCGATTGGCGGGATCAACTATGATTCACGTCTCACGATTTCGTTTGATCCACCCGCGATTCACCCGTCCGACATCGTGGCTTTGGCGAGGTCTTGAGGACCATGAAGTCCGTTTTTGGCAAGGAGGGCAAGCTGCTTGGTTTGTCGATAGAGATGCTAACTGTTGTTTTTTTTAGGGTACTGGACACTTGAACTTAGAACCAGGTTTCCTTCACAAAGGATTTTTGCTGAGGACTCAATTCGTCAGTAGCTTTCTGGTAGGTCTTTTCTAGGTCAGGTAGGCTTTCTCAGCCCTTTGGTTGACTGGATTGCTGGGATTGGACCAACTTCTGGCTTGGTTCCGGATTCAGACCATCTTTTTTTGGAGGTCCTTGGTGGCTCGCTATCGATTGACCTATCAAGGATTAATAGTTGCATGTTGCAAATACACAGAATGACTCTTCCTCTGTTCTTTAAAAGGCTTCTTCAGCTGAGTCCTTTCATTCCTGAAAGAAAGTCACCAGAGTGCTTCTTGGAAGCTGCTTTTGCAACCTCAACCCGAGCTGCGCTGTACAAGTAAGGATGTCGCATTCAGAGATTGAGACTGGCTTGGGCCTTCTTCAACGTTTGGTCAAGGAGAAGGATATGAACTCTGGTGAGATGTCGTATGCGCACTTGCCCGACTGCCACTAGGTTCGGCAATGGGATGACCCTTATACCTTATAACTTATAATGCACTGCACTAAGGGCCCATTCTATGGTAGGTACGGAGGTTATTCTAACCCCAGTTGAAAGTCGGATAAGTAGGGATGGCTCGCCAATCTGAACTGGGATTACCTCTAACTTGTAAGATATGAAAGGAAACCGCTGATGACACCCTTCATGACCTGTTCGGACGGAGTGTCATTTTCCTTCACAACCACTTGAGACCATGACTCTCCACAACGGGGAGTGGTTTGCCATTCAGGAAGCCATGAAGCTCCATCTTCAACTTTTAAACAGGCAATATCTGCCCTGCTGAGTAGTGATTTGTTATTGATAAAGCAGCAAAGCACATTTTCAAGGGTCCAGGGGCGGAGGGGCATGTGATTCCCAGTTTTGGACGCTGTTCATCTTGGCAACAAGTGAAATCAGGTACGTAACACAGCAAATCAATTTGTCATCTCCTGTCATTGGTCCGTTCTTGGCACGTGGTGCAATCCCACCTCAGTCGGTACACAGGTGACCCGGTGACCCCAACAACTGTGATGCCTCAAAAATTTAGCTTTCGTGTTAAACTCCTGAATCCTCAGCATTGATTGGTTCTGTTCGTTCTCCACTCCGCGGTTCAAGGTATCCAAGGGGTCATGTCCGAGTGGGACATTGACCGCAGTGGCACCGTGAATGTTTTGGAACTCTCGGCGGCCGCCAAAGCGCACAAGAAGGTCAAGGAGGAAGGTGCCGCCAGGGACCTCCAATGGAGGGAAATCGAAGGTGACATCAAGCCAAGAAGCTTTGGGTTCGAGATGAAACAATGCTTAGGAGACGTAACGACTTCGCTATAACAAAAAGGGGGGTTTTCGATTCCAGTTGCCGCGGGGGAGTTGCAGGCAATTGACGATTGGTTGAAATTTGACATCTTCTTTGATACTGATTGCTGGAAGAGGTTCGTGAACTGTTCCTAAATATTCTAAGTTGACCAGATCCTTGTGGGAAGTGTTGGTAATGAACGATTTCTGGTGCCTGCGTTCCCAACAGCTTGTGAGTTCCAGTTACTGGTCCCATACTGAGATCCAAATGTTTGTAAATGGCTGACACTGGCGTGACCGTCGTGACCCCTCTGTAAATGAGTTTTGGGACCTCATCTTCTTTCTTCATGGTTCAGTGACCAAAGCGTGGACCCAAAGGCTTAAGTATCGCCAAGGCGGTCCGTGAGTGGTGTGACGTGCAATTTCGGCACCGGGCGTCCTTTCGGCAGGTCGCTTGATGAAGAAGATCATTTTTGCACTGTTCTTTGTGATCATCATCTTGCTGACTGGAATGTTGCCTTTCATTTGACTGGTGAGGGCAAGTGTGCATACAATCATCGGGTACTAAGTGTACAGGTATGTACACATACATGTATAATACATGTACAGTTGGCTGTTGATGGCTGAAATGCTGCACCACCTGGGATGATTGAAATCCTCCAAAGCATGGGACAAGCTATGAACTGGTGCAGGATTTTGTCCATCAATGCAGAATTTCTTGGTGTTTGGTTGGCCACTTGGAAGCCTAGGATCCTCGAGTCAATATTTCAGTGGCCATCAGGCCGCAGAGTACCCAGGCAACAGCTTTGATGTAAACCCCCCCATCCCCACCTTCCCTGGCCTCTTTCCCTTTGTACAGCCTGGAGGTGACAGGAGGTGCAGATCACCTGGGGATTTCATTGCTGACACTTCCCATTTGCACATTTTCATCTCCCTTGAAAGGTGTTTGGAGTTTGGAATCCTAGAAATCCAACTGAGATCCGAAGATCATTGCTTTGGAGTCTCTCATCCCTGGTTGACATGGCTTTCAACAAAAACGGATCAAGCGGATGACCAGGGGCGTGCTTTCACAGGGGCTTTGCTGTGATGCCCTGCTGTGCCAAGGTTGGTCATGTCTTACCTTGCGATTGAGATGTCCAAAGAGATGCGTGGCAACAGCGATGGCATCATGCAAACCAACGACGGCCAAGTGGTGAAGGCCGGTCAGTCTTTCAGGTTTAGAGCGACCCTGAACTAAAACCGCGGTGGTGCAAAAAGGTAGGAGACTTCTCCAAGTTTATGGCCAGAGTCTTTGTAAATGATTGTTATACGGTATACTGATGATTTAAAGTTTCGACTTCAACACATCGCAGAGACAAAGGACTATTTGTGAACGCCATTTACTAAAGTTGACATCCAACTACCGTAATTTTTCACATTCCTCAGGGGAACAGGTCGCCAAGGTTTTTGGACATCCACTACCACCGCCTAGAATTGGGGACAACTCTGATCCCTGAGTTTAGCTACAACTTTTCCAACATGTTCTCTCGCTTGGTCCTTTCTCATGTCCGGAGTTGCAGATCTTGAAAATTTGAAGATCTTCTTTGGCATGGCATTTGTGGCACCTGTGGTTGGCATTCTGACCTTCTTTCAATCCAGGATGGTCATTGGTTTCGGCTGATACATCCTGGTAGCATGTATCTGAGGGCGACCCAACAAAGTCTTAAAGTTGAAAAGGACATCAAGTTTTCTAAGATTTTTCAATGGGATCGAATTCCAACATGGCCGCCATTTCTTCAGAAATTTGGGACTCCTTCAGCTCCTTGCTCAGCACGGGAAGGTGGCCAGCTCTGCCTTTGACGTCAATCCTGATGGGACCATGGTGTCCAGGGACGGTTCATCCACTCTGCAGGCTCCGATGGTGGTGAAGTTTCCCAACGTCGTTTTTTTTTTGGCGAAAGAAACGCAACCCCAACACATCTAAGTCCAAACAGTCAGCCAGTGATCACGACGGGAGTTGTTTCACCGAGACTAGAGTGGAACAAGTAGGGGGAAAGGGCTTTTCTTCGAGGTTTGGGGTCACTATTCGTTAGCTACGCTCCAGCTATGACGCTGGCTAATGCTCACAGCTTGATAAGCCAAGAAGATGACACTGCCTTGGGCCTCCAAAACTCCCACCCACAGGTGGCACAAACGAAGCCATCGAGGCAATTATCCTCGACCATTCCGGATGATGTTTTGAAGAAGCTGGATATGGTGACTTGATCCTAGGAAACGGCAACTTGCACACTACACTGGAAAACAACAGCACATTCTGAAGGACCTATCATTTTTTGACGGATTTCTTTCTGAGGGGAGTAGAAAGGATCCTGGTGTTGTGGTGGCTGCTGTTGGCTTGAGATCCATAGTTGGACACTTCGCCATCTCTCTCTCGGATGGCTCTAGGTACCATGGAAATCAGTCTATTTGCTTATTCCCGTCGAGGCAAAAGACCTCCAGGGAGGAAACCGTAAGGAAAGTAAAAACAGCACACATAGCTTCTCTCTGTGCTCCGGGCCTTGTGGCACCTTTAGGTGAGCTTGAAGCAAGGCGATCACTTTGTGCAGCTGAAGGTCAACGGCATGCAACGCATTAAAATGAAGACCAGCAAATGCGGCTCGGTGGTGGAGTTCGAGACTGCCAAGGGTGTCTTGACGTTGGATGACTTCACCATCTCCGCGGATAACCAGTTGTCTGGCTATCTGCAGCAGGCGCGTCCTTGCTGGAATTTAAACCGCCCAGGGCCTACTACCTGACCTGCACCCACCATTTTGCCTGTCCCTGACAGGTGTTGAGCTTGGGATATCCGAAAGCCATGGCATAGGTGGTTTTGTATGAGTTATGATTTGAATGAGGATAATCTGATATTATTCGATGACACCACCCACTCATCAAACTGTTGATGAACAAACATGTTGCACCAGTAGGTCAATGGTCATCTAATCAAGTCTCATCTCTCCACGTTTTTTAATTTCCACGAAACAGCTCTTTTGAGGTGATTTAGGGTGAAGATTACGACAGTGCTATGACACCCTGCCACTCCCCGGAAACCACCAGCAAGACTTAAGATGAGTTGGCAAAAGATTCAACGACTTCACAGCGCTTTCGTCCACCCATCATCTCAAGTTTTCGGTAATTCAGCCCAACAAAAAATCAATCCATTGGAAACCCTGGGGACTTCGCAATCAGTTGCTGTGTACCAGCTGAATTTTCAAGCATGAAGGGCTAAAACCCTGGGCCCTGGTGACCAATCACTTGGGGTGTCTACCCGCCCGGCTTGGTGGCATCCAGGCTGGCTTGGCCAATGTCTTGGAGGATGGCGTGTTTGGTCGGCGCCTCTCCGCTGGCCTTTTGGATGCTCGGAAAGGTTGGCCATGTGAGGGGATTACACTAAGCCCTATGAAATCGCCC
The DNA here is from genome assembly GCA_000507305.1 of Breviolum minutum Mf 1.05b.01. NCBI lineage: Eukaryota > Dinophyceae > Suessiales > Symbiodiniaceae > Breviolum > Breviolum minutum. The sequence continues at coordinate 20,354 of DF241514.1, forward strand.
ATGTGTAAACCATGGGATTTCGGCAAAAGTTTTCTGAGAGCGAACGGAGCTACCTGGAGTGTTCTAATAACATACATAGTTAATGTTGGGTTGCCATCTATAACCCCCTGCCAGATTTTTTTCTATCCCCCCCTTTTCTTTAAGGGGGGGGTCGAAATAATGACTTGAGGTTATTATTAGTTAGTTAGTTAGTTAGTTAGTTAGTTAGTTACTTACTTAGTGCTCGGAGTTTTGCTTGGTAACAAGGAAGCAAGGCCAGTAGTACCCACAGGATGAGAGGTTTGCCAAGGGCACACATTATGGACAGGCTCAAACGATGAAGAAACTTGAATCAAGACCATGGTGTGTTTTAATCGACACCTTTTCCAACTCAAGAGTCTACTTGCCGGACCAATTCTTCCCCCTTAGTAGTCTCAACAGTATGGAGTGCTACAATCTCAGAACCGGGATAAAGGTGCCAACCCTCACCTGGGGGGTCCGGACAACTTGAATTATTCCCTTCAGGCCGTCTAAGGCGTTGGCAAACCTCCCCTTGCCGGCCAGCTGCAATGAGAATTTGGGAATAACGAGTATGTCTGATATCACGAATTCCCATGTTTAAGAGTCATTTGCGAGATTTCGAAGCAGCTCAGAGAATCCAAGGATGGTTTCTTCACCCAAATGGACAACGTGGAGTGGGCATGCACGAGCGTCGCTCTACCAAGACCCGAGGACACCGGGGGCCTGGTGAAGAAATTCCGTCTGAAACCGCTGGTGCAGGTACTTGTTAGCAGTGAAGTTAAGGTGCTTTAAGACGGGGTGGGTGGCATTGTCAGTCTGCTGATCCGTCGCTTCGCCCAGAATCAGAGTCTCAATCTTTGCAGTCTTGCGTTCTTTGTCCCCTCGTGGGTGTCTGAAAAAGGGTCTGATAGACATCAGAAGACTGAACAGCTTTGGGATGTCGTAGTCAGAGCCGGGGGCGGCATCATCATCATCATCATCATCATCATCATCATCATCATCATCATCATCATCATCATCATCATCATCATCATCATCATCGTCATCGTCATCGTCATCGTCATCGTCATCGTCATCGTCATCGTCATCGTCNATCATCATCATCATCATCATCATCATCATCATCATCATCATCATCATCATCATCATCATCATCACATCTTTATCTTGATATTCAGATTCAGATATTAATCTTAATATTTCTATTCAATATCATTGATATACATCTTCAGAGGAAGAACCCATGTGATGCAAACAATTTTTTCAATATTTTTCAGAGTATGTTAAGCACAAATAAAACTGCCTGGTGCCCTAAGCTTGCTGACCAGACAACTCAGGCGTTTGAGCATTGAAATCATTGTGGGTATGCGGGGGCTGGTTGTGTCAGCTAAGATCAGCACCAACTAGTCAATGGATAGTCCATTCAGGAGGTTCTTCCGGGCCTTTTATGTTGGTAATGTGTATTTCCCACTTATGAAATTCACAGATTGAATGCGTGATTGGGAGCTCAGAAAGTGAGATGGCATGTTTATGCAAGTGAAACCAGTCACCTGCATGTCCTTCCCAGTGTCTTTGCTGCAATTTTTCTGTCCCCTCGTTTCTTGAAACCAGTTCTCAATGACTCAAGCTCTGGTCTGCCAGTTGCAGTCTGTTGAGTCTCCTGAACTCATTTCAATTGTTGTCGGTGTCTTTCAAGTCTTACTTTGTCAGTTGGGATTTCTGTCATCGATAGTCTCATACGCTTGCCTCCATTTTCAACCGGTAGCCGTAGTGGCTCGCGAAAATTCCTAAGGTCTGAACTTCTTTGAAGCTCTCAGACTTAAGTGCTTGCACCTTTGTTGCTCATTGCTGTATTGTTTTTCGGATTTGTGATAGTTGGGTAGGTTGGAAGTGACTCCAATGTTTGAATCAGAGTCGTGGCTCTCCAGGACATTCCCCAAACATATCGAGCCAAGATTCAGATTTACGAACGTGCGGCAACGACGGATGTGACGAAGTCGGCTTTCCAGAGTACAAATTCAGAGACTGAAGAGTTGTTGATTGCTGGTATGGTGAAACAGGGAGAGATAATTTACAAGACTTGGACCGAAGATGTGCCTTGGGTTCACTTTTTACCTTCTTTTTACCATCCTTTTGCTGAAATCATCAAAAAGAAGTTTAGCCACTTGGTTTTTCCTCCAGCGGTCATTTAGCCGGAGAGGTGCTGAAGCTCCAAAACTTGCAAGTCACTTCTCGACGTTATGCGATGCATCCTTTGCAATCTCAAATTTCAGTGGACATGGCAGGTGGCAGGGCATTCATTGATCGAATGGGCGACGTGGGACACAACTGTGAGTTGGGCGTGAGCAGGTTGGACACCGCTTTGGAGTCTCTGATGTCTAAAGCCACCAACCTCCAGCTGGTGGGCTTGGTGCATGAGGGCGGGATGGTCCTGCGCAACTGGCGGATGGAGGCTGCGGGGGAATTTGCACCAACCAAAAGGGGGCAGATTTGTGGCTGGACGATGTATTCAGACCATTCTTGTAAGGCTTTACAAGCAACAACTCCAGGGTCTACATTTTTTTTTGGGTGGCACTGGTCGACTTAACTTCCAGAATCTATGTTGAACTTTGTGGGAGTAATCGGAGTAACCCACTTCCAGACCCAAAAGCCTGCGGGTGGAACCAGCCTGGTTTCTGGACTAATTCTTGGCCAACTGATTTCTGAAAAATAAAAAGTGTAAAAGTACTGTAAACACTCCCGCAACTTCTGGCAATCTCTGATTTGGGGACCGGAAATCTCAATTTAGACCAATGCAAAACAGGGTCTGGTGCGTGTGGAATCGGAACGTTCTTTGGAGGTCGCGTTTTCACCATCCGAAAAAGGTCTTGTCGCGAACTGCCATGATCAAATGTGTTTCCACCCCCGAATGGTGACACACCAGGTGACAAGCAGCATGACGGATGCCATGAGCCAGAATATTATCCAGCAAGGCTTTTTACAAAATCTGACCATCGACTATTTTGATGTGGACACCGACCCCATGATGAAGTTCGAGTCAGGATATCCTTACCGCACCTTGACGAAGTTGTTTGCAATGGCCAACCCCAACCACCAGCTTGTTTCGGGTAATTGATAGGTTTAAAATGGTATACTTTAGGGTAGGAAGATCAAAGCCCGCACCAACGAAGAATCGCTGCTCCATTTTGTAAACACAGACGGATGGGCTGTCTCCGATCACAGGACTTTTCAGGTATCGTTCAATGAGAGGTATTAGTACTGAGTTATCTGGCCAGCATACGAAAACGGACCATCCTATTCCGAGATTATTTTCCGAAGAAGGCCCTTCCATTTCGCTTCATTTTGGGTACCTGAGTCTTTCTGCAGATGAGGTATTAACTTTTTGTCCGAAGACGCCACGATGAACGTCACGTTGCAGTACCTGGAGACACTTGTCATGATCGGCGATATATGGTTGATGGACACATACAGGTGATGGACAGAATCCTCCACCACTTGCGAGTTTGGATTGATGAAAACTTATGACTTTTGGGATAAGATGGGACAAGCATCACTCAACTGGTGCAAGGTTTTGTCCATCAAGGGTCTGGAGAGTGTGGCTGAGCTGAAATCCACCCGTTGAGTGCGGGGTGCTGATAACCAGTTGGCTTGATAGCAGGGAAACACACAAAAAGTCTCCCGAAGTTTAACACACCTGAAAATGAACCCTGGGAAGACTAGATTTCCTCTTTGAAATGGTTTGAAGTGAGGTGGGATGTTTAATTTCTAGAGGGTGTACTGCAAAAATCCCTGCGCGTACGGATTTCAGGACCTCCCCCGACATTTTCGAGCACATCGCCCCCTCAAGGATGGCCCCCGTGGCCGATATGGACCTCCAAGCCTCTCTGAACTTCATGGGCGTGGCAAAGATGTCTGCAACCTGTGACTTGCAGCCAATTGTGACCGGACAATCAGCCTATGTCTCTTTGGGGCAAAGCATTGAGCAGATTGGCATTGAGGCTGCTGAGAAGGCGAGGTACAAAATCGTTCATGGTTTTGACAGTAGCGAGGGCATGTGGTACCAACGTGTCTTCGGACTTCTTTCTTCATCATAGTTGTCATCAAATTGAGAACTTCATAGTTTAAGGTGTCAGAAATAAGTTGAAGTGCCAAGGGTGAGCGCAAGCCAATCTACCAGAGTTGAAAGAAGCGATCTGTGGATGGTCCAAGTGAGTATCGAACAATTCACCAATAGATGATGTCAATCTTCTATTACTATCTCGGATAATAAGAGCATAGTGTAGCTGTTGCTATATGTGAAATTGACATGGCTGCAAGTTCCTTACCAACAACGCTTTGGAAGGTGCCAAGGATCGAACCTTGGGCCGAGTGGCCGGGTGTGGTCAAGTACAACTCCGACAAGCTTAAGGATGGGCCCGGGGAAGTTGAACATGGCGGGTGTCTCAGGGGAGGTCAGAACACTAGATTTTCCTAGGGAGCGTTTTGAACCATTGGGGAACCTGATCAGAAATTATCGAAGGAAGTTTGAATAGCAAACTTCCGACAATATGGAGAGTTGAAAAGCAGATGAGACAGGCAGTCAAGTCGGAAGTAAAAAGATGCACTAGCGTGAAAGTGAAGAAAGAAGATACATCCGCGCCAAATGTTAGCGAAGTCGCGAAATGCTGTGTTTTTTCAATGATTCGTGTGTCGGGTCAGTTGAAAAGTATATAGGCCTGTTAAAGCGGCGGGTGCGGAGGTAGGTGCTGAGAGGAGAAATCAAAAATTGCACGCCGCGGTGGCGAAACGCACATTTGGAAGTGAAAATGTTAAAAAACTGACGGTCTCGGATCACTTTTTGAAGTTCAGATGTCGAAAAATTGCACGTCGCTGTGGCGAAACGCACATTTGGAAGTGAACATGTTAAAAAAATGACGGTCTCGGAGCAGCACTTTAGTAAGTTCAGATGTCGAAAAATTGCACGCCGCTGTGGCGAAACGCACATTTGGAAGTGAAAATGTACAAAACACCTCATGTTCGGAGCACTTTTTGAAGTTCATATGTCGAAAAAAATGCACGCCGCTGTGGCGAGAAGCGCATTCGGAAGTGAAAATGTTAAAAAGCTGACGGTCTCGGAGCACTTTTTGAAGTTGCGATGTCGAAAAATTGCACGCGGCTGTGGCGAAAAGCGCATTTTGAAGTGAAAATGTACGAAACACGTCAGCAGCGGACAGTTTTTGGAAGTTATGATGTCGAAAAATTGCATGAACTTGTGGCGAGAAGCACATTGGTGAGTCAAGATCTACAAAATACCTGTGTTTTGGCGTACTTTTTCAAGTTCAGATGTTGAACCAGTAGTCAGGTAGTAAGTTAGTACGTCAATCAATCAGATATCTACTAGTTCAATCAGTCAGGATAGTATGTTTGAACCAGTAGTCCGGTAGTCAGTTTGTCAATTCGTCAGTTAGTCAACAACAGATATCTACAACCATGGTCCCCACCACAACTCGGACATCTTTGAGCCCTTTCGAGCTCTGGAATGTGATGAAAGGTTAGCAAACATGATCAAAGCCTCAGAGCACATTGCAAGGATACTGAAGTGAGAAGTCATGGCATTGATTTGATAACGCAGCAGTCTAGCTGTTTTGCTGTTGCATCCGACAACGTCATTGCTGGAGTCACAACAGCACATCTCTCATAGGTTTCCTATTTTGAAACTTCCGCCACCGCCTCGTGCGGTACTACTGGTAGGAAACCATAGGGAAGATTAGGGATCTTCCCCTTGGACACCCCCCCCTCAACTGATGGAATTTTGAGGAGGAGTCTCATCTTCCAGTGTTTTCATGAGGGCATACATCGTTACAACCAAATAAGTACGATTGTCCACTGCTGCGTCGTTTGTGGGATTCTTTTACCCTCTCACATGGGATACCGCAACTTGGGATGATGAAAATGCTGAGGATTGGACACCTAATCAAAAGCTCGGTTTTCTTGGGAGTTCATCTAGCTTAGTTGGTAGTTACCATGGGGGGCCCTCATGGGGGCCCTCATGCCGCTTTGATCGGACAAATTCATTGGCAAATAGAACCCACAGTTTCGATTTCGATCACCGTTTTGCCACCACCTTTCCGAATCCGGGCGAGGAATTGGTCCAACTGAGCGCAACGTCTCCTGAACTCAAGTTGGCTCGAGAATCGAAGTACTGGAAGCGCATTCTGTCCAGCCAGGATCATCAGGCAGGGACAACGAAAGCAAGGCAACGCTTCGCTCACGGGTTCACGCTGTCGGGGGGAATCGGTCTGAGGCCCTGTTGACAGAGCTGGCCGCGAAGCAGATTGAGAACGGCGAGACCAGCTCTCAAAAAGTACTCGGAGAGGGCGTCACCTTGCAGACGCAGGCGGTGATGGTCTTGATGAATGACTTTGCACTGAAGTGAAATGGCAAAAACCCATGAAGTGTAAAATATTCATTAGTTCCGTGATGATAGTTGAAAGGGGAGTTCATGATCATCACGAAATACAACTGCCAGCTGCTGCTGGTGTCCAGCCTGTGTCACGGTGATAGCAGATGCGACACGAACGAAGGATCCTGCTACATCCACCATAAGTTTTCGAGGCAATCAGGCAGTACGAGTGGCAGTGATTGAGCTACCATGAACCCCCCAAACCAACATTTTAAAGATGCTTTTAAGAGCTTTGGATGGTGAGCTGGTTTGAATGGGACGGAAAAAAAAACGAGTCTTAGCCTTCTAGTGTTTTCTCTAGCTCATGGTCGTTCATTTACCATGGTGTTGTCCGGCATTCCCGGCCGTTTTCATTGGGGGGTCGACAGGTGGTGTATTCCACCAGTGCCAACAGCCTCCCCGGGGGTATCGAGAAGATCAAGGTCATCGCCCAGGGCACCCGGGTGTTGAGTGAAGCTGGGAGACTTGGCGATTAATCATTGAAATATCTAAACAGTCTAAACATGTCTAAACCTGAGATTTCAATAACGCACCAGCGAAACTCTCACCAGTTTTTTCTTGGGGGGGCATTTCTCTGAGTTGAAAGCGGCGAGGATCGAAATTCCTGTCGATGGAGAATTGGAAATCAGTGCCTCATCGCGTGGTTCCCATCCATACATCAAGAGCTGCGTGGTTAAGGCCTCCACTATGAGCACAGGGCCATTGTCAGGGGAAGTGGTGCCAGTGAATGTCATCATGTGCCTTTCTGAAGAGTTTGATTACATCAACTTCAAGATGCTCATCCAAGGGGACTGGCAGCCTGGCCAGCCATTCATCAGGTTTGAAGATAGAGCCACCTTCGGGGTGGTGGATGTTTTGACGCGAGCCAGGCAATTGTGCAGGTGGATCCTTTTTATTCCCATTGGCTGCGTGTTCTGATAAGTTGTCGGCTATGACTTTCTTTGAGAAGAGGTCACGGTCACTACGAATTGGTGAGACCAGACATGGAAAGTTGGCTCTTGAGATTCCCAACTTTGTTCATTTTTGGTTTTCTAAATCGTCCAGGATTGGATATTTAGCGATGGAAAGGCTGACATCGGCTTGGGCCGCCCTCCGAAAACCCCTCATGTGAGAGGGATCATTTGGGGTATCAAAAGATTTTTCAATCTAGAGCTACTGGAAGTGGCGGATAATCTTAGGACCCGGGTGGCAGTAAAAGTATGAAATTCAGGGACCTATTGATTTGAATCTGACAGCCATAAACCTGAAACGACCTTTCACCCACACACTTGCCCTTCAAATCTTTGATGAATCCTTCATCACTTGGAAGTCTAATATTAATATCCCATCCATGCTATTGGGTTGTGACTCATGCAGAGCCCAAGGGGAGGTGTGTAAGCAATGTTGAAGCAGGATTGAGAACAGGATCTGACCGGATCTGACCGGATCACCTTGGGGATCTGACCATCTTTCGTTTGGTGTTCACTGGCCATGCAACGAGCCCGACGGGTCGCTTGTCCCGCTTGTCCCGCTAGCGCCTTTTTTCAAAGGCACCTTAAGGACGGACATCCAGCAACGATGATCTATCCCCCAAAAAAAGTAGCTGGGGCATAGAAATCTTCCGAAATCCATCAATGCACAACTTGACACAACATCAGCGACAGTTGGATTAGAGCGGTGGCCGAAATGCGAGCGGCTGGTCGAGGCTCCTGTTGCCATCTTTGAGACCGTTTAACGGTTAACGTTTCAAATCGTTTTAACGCCTCGTGAAACCTCATGGGAATTCCATCAGGTTGTCTACGGGATTTTTTGCTATTCTGAAATGCAGTCAGGCAGGTGGTGATATGGTTGACCCATGAATGTGGAAACAACCCCCTTCAAAATCCTTGGAAGCACAAGGACCTTTTTATTAAAGGAGAATCCAAACTGGTCCAAACCCTATCTTTGCAAATTTATGCAGTTGTGTAATGACAATCGTATTGCTCATTGCATTTATTGAAGGGCAACTGGAATCCTATTTTCTGCAAATTTCTATGATTCCACATACCATTCTAAGATTCCATACCAGAGCCTTCCAATTAGGGTGGTGATTTTGTGTCAAGGTTGGCTAATGGGCATCCTCAAAGATATTGCTTTGATTTCCCTGAATTTGAAGCACAAGCAGTTTCAAGCTTAAGAGTGCACGGCAGCAGTGAGGTTTGCTATGTGCTTGAACATCTTCTAAAAACCGTGCCATTTTACACCATTTCCGGGAGCTTTTTGAGTGAACTTGTCTCACCTTTGCCTGATTGCATCACCTTGAAGGACGACGGACTGTATGTAGCTTTGCGAAGCAGCTTTGCGAAGAACACTCGATCAGTCATGACTAGCTTTTTTGAAGATAGACACATACATAGATCATTCCTGACAGACAATGACTTAGAACCCCGCCTGTAATATCGGTAGTTCTGGGGAGAATTTCTACCTAGGCGCACAAAAAATTCTTGATGGTAGGTATGTAGATAAATGAAGGAAGTTCAATAGAAAGACAAACAGATAGACAAATCAATCAAATAGATAGGATATATATATATATAGATAAGAAAATAAAAGGCAAACAAAATAGGTAGATAGAAAGATAGGAGCGTACTGGCTGTAGTTTGCACAGAATATGTTTACTGTACATCTTTTCTGTTGTGGGACGCCTCCACTAAAACCATCACAAAATGGTTCTCCTGAACCCTAAAAAAGAAGTTCAGCAACATTTTCTTATACAGTTCTTTTCTTCCAAATGTGAAGACGTATCGCACTTAGAATATGTTATCACTTGTGACGGGGAATTATAGGGACAGGCAGCGTAGGAACACGTAGATTAGTCATGACGAGATTTTTTGAGGAAAAAAGACGCGCGTTTGGTGATATCGACATTGATCACGCGCGCAAACTCTTCATTTTGATGGTCTGACCTTGCGCTCTGAAGGACGAAGAAGGTTGGCTTTTTCAAAACGTGATTTTGGTGATTGGAGTTACTTCGGATATAATAAAATATTCCCTGGATGGAAGAAATCATGCATGGATGTGGAGAATATCCTATGGATTGAGAAAGGTTTCACCAGGTTTTCGACCGGCAGTTAAGGCCTTCAAGCTTGGAAAACTATGGTCTCATGATTGCTTGGGCCATTGAAAATTGGGCTTGAATTCCTGTAGTGTTTGGATTGGGTTGCAATTGTCGATTTGTTTGGAAGAAACGCGCAGATTCGCCATGACACGTTTTGTGTTTCGTTGATGTTCAAGGTGAACGGCCCAACATCCACAAACATGATGTCAGGGAGAGGGACTCTGAAGTTGAATATTTTATCTATGTTTTTTCTTTGTAGCATTTGTGATGGAATGTTTCTTTGTCAAACATAGATTAATTCTTTCACAAAGTAATCTGAACATAACTTCTGCTCCATGCCGTGAATTGGATCAAACAGGATTTTACGATAAATCTATACCTTTGAGTACACCCAATGGCAACTTGTTGAGCCTTTGGCAGCCGTTTATTGGATCAAAACCACGTGTTTCACACGTGGACGTTGCATCTCAGTGATCAAGGGAACTCAAATTTGCGAAAGGACTGCTGATCTTGCCTTCTCTTTGAAAAATCATGACAAACTTAGTTTGTAACCTTGTATTGGCATCGATTTTGGAACTGTTTGGTAACCTCTCCCTGGCAGCAGGACATCGAGATGCCAGCTGACCATTTCCAAGTGAAGTTGTCTGGCAGTTGGAAGGACTGTGTGGTGGCCCGAAATGCATGTTTTAAAATTTTTTAAAATCATGTTCTTGATGAAAGTGCTCCGACAGGACTATTCAGGCAATGAAGATAAGATCTTGAAACGGGAGGTTGCGCAGAAACAAGTGTGCCGCCAACTTCTGAAACTTCTTTGCAGCTGGGGGGCCAGGTTTCAATGAGCTGAGCGACTTTTGCACGAGAATCCACTATGATACCTCCCCGATTGCATCGCATTCTACGAGTGGCCTTTTTGACAAGCCCTGAAGAATTTGTTTTTTCATGTTTCATGGGTTGCTGCAGCAAGAACATTGTGGCTCGAACAGTGTAGCCATACTGACCCCAGTGCCTTTGTGAGGAACAGGAGGCGCCTGCTCTGTTGAACAGCACCTTTTGCGTTTCTGCAGACCCTTTTTTTAACTTTCAGCTTTTGCGACAAACTTGGACAAAGTGGGAAGGGTAACACAAGTGTTGCAATGCATGACTCTCTGGTGCAGGATCGGAAGATGCCTGCTGAACATTTCCAAGTGAAGCTCTCGGGAAACTGGAAGGACATGAGCTCATCGGCATATAAAGCCAGCTGTTTTCTCCACTAGACTATTAGACATTGAAGTTCTTCACCTGTTGCATATTTGTCTGACAGGACTATGCGGGCAGTGAGGACAAGATCTTGAAACGAGCCTACCTTGCGGGTTTTCCTCATGCCAAATACAAGCTGAGAGGCCAGCAATATGAAGTGGACTTCAAGACCATGAGCCAGAAGAATATGCGCAGTGGAAAGTCTCGCGAGATTCGTGCCCCATACAAATGGAAGCAGCCAGCGAAACCCATTGTTGATGCCGGCCCAACCTTCTGCATCAAGGTGCCTCCTGGCTCCCCAGGCACATGCATTCATGTGCCTCATCCTGCAAAGAAAGGCCAGTTCATTGCGGTGAACGTGCCAGAAAAGGCCAAGGTTGGAGCAGCCATGCTGGTCCCAATTCCAAAGGATGAGGACTTGCCCACTCCAGTCCCAGACGCGCCCACACCATCAGGGCCCACTCCTGCTCCTCCTACTCCTGCAACAGAGGAAGAGAAGAAGAAGGGTGGTTGGAGCACTGGAGCAAAGGTGGCTGCTGGAACAGCTGGTGTTGTGGCAGTAGGTGGTCTTGCAGTTGCAGGTGCCGTGCTTGGTGAGCACATCGCGGAGGAAGGTTGGGATGCCACCATGGCAGAACTTGGTGACGTCGCAGCTGATGCTGGAGAGGCGATTTCAGGCGATTTCCGGAAAGTAGGGTTGAGTTTGGAGTCGAACATCCTTGTTGTTCATGTATGTAACATATGATTGTTTGAGCCTTAAGAAGACTGTGGGCGTGATATGTTCACTTCTATGATTCTGGTTTTAATTGTTTGAAACTGAAAGAGAACTTAAAGAGAACCAGAAAGCAAATATCTTTCCTGGATGAAGTGTTCTTTTAGTCATTTTTGGGCAGGTGCAGCAGAGGATGTTGGAGAGGCAGTTGCCGGGGCCGCTGAGGATGCAGGCGAATGGATTGCGGGAGCTGCTGAAGATGCTGGCGACTTCATCATGGACCTTTTCTGAGAAATCTTCTTTCTGAAGGCTTTCAGCACGGACCCAGAGATTTGGCCATTGGGCCAGATGTACTTTTGGATCACCTATGCACTACCAGTGTGTGCAACTTGTACAGCACACTGTCACCACGCTTTGCACTGAATCTGCCTTTAAGGCTTTGATTCTAGAGTGTCATGAAAGTTGAAGCTGAAAATTCATTACATGCAGCAAGGGTTCTTTTGAACGGGAGATTGTTGTTCGCCAAGTATAGGCCTGCAGTAGATTTCGCAGTCAGAGAGTTCATATTTCATGGCAACCGAACTTTTTGTCGGCTCAAGGCTTTAATTAAGGGTAGTGATCAAGAAGACCACACAAGAAGACGTCACAAGGAGATGACATTCAGGGCGGACATTTATAGATATATTTCCTATCTTGGTAACATATCATATCCAGTTGAAGCACGTTGAAGCAAGGTACAACCAGTCTTGATCAACAGCTACGCATGATGTCGTATGAGCTCATATCATGTTCTACTAACCCACCTTGCAAGTCAAAGCAAGTAGACATTAAATCACGTTTTTCAAAATGTAGGATATGACACGTGCATCGATTTGGGACATACGTGACATGCGATGTGGTTGAAGCCTCAGCGCAAGTACTGTTCTGATTGTTCTCAAGAGTGCAGTCAAAGAGTCATGTCAGTCATGTCATGACTGGTCGACACGGATCACTACTCATTCGTGCAGAAATCTTTCAGGATTTTTGCTGCTCAGGTCCAATGATGACAGCGTCATCGCCTTTGAACTTGATGACATCTTTATGACCGCTGAGAACCGCATTGATAAACCGTCAAGTTATTGGTTGGGCTCCAAGGTCGCCAAGGAAGTCAGTCCAACCTCCCATAGGTGCCGTAGCGGTGCATTTCAGGGTCGGGTTTGTCGGATGTCGGGTTTGGCTTTGTCAAAAGGCTTTGTGCACAAACGCCAGGTTCTCCTCGGCTAGCCAGGAACAGCATAGCGACCAAAGATGGAGGCTCCAATGTCTTTTCGCCAGCATGCTCAAAAAAAGAAACTACTTGAATCATGCATTTCACTACAGTGAGTTCTTGTGAACTTTGGAATTGCGAATTCTGAAACTTGACTGCGTGATTTGTCTCAGACGACCGTGGCAATCAAGGTTTATCAAGGTGAAATTATCGTGTTATTGTATGTCATTGCACAGCTGACCTTGAAAGAGTATGCATAGGCTGCCCATCCAAGCCGTAAGCGGATGGATCCAAATCTGTGCGCATGGATTTGGGTCCGCCAGGAGCGCGTCTCTCAGCCATTGGTCGCATTGCTTTGCGTGACAAGCCGCTGGGGTGCTCAGTGGCTTCCAAGGTCTCATTGAGTTTGTTCCCTACCCTCATTGTCTAACAATTCAGAACCTTCGGAGAGTGGCATTGATTGAATCATTCATACCTTCAGTGATGATAGCTGGATAGACTCATGTCAACTGTTTCTACGACAGTAGCTTCAAGTTCACTGAGGAGCCAGCAGCAACATTCAGCTGCAATCTACGGTACCATCCTCGTGAACCTGCAGCTGCACGTGTCACTGTACTTTCAAAGCTCAAAAAAAAATGGCCAACCGCAGTTCTGTATTTTCAGTGTTTTGGACAGTCAGGAGGTGGTCGTTTGTGGCCTCGCTTCATGGAACAGGAGACTCAGTGGCTCCAAATTTGGATCAAGTTGGCATCTCATGAAACGGAGAGTCGTTGAGTTGAGCCTTGATTCCAGGTGTGCGAACGTCCTCCACCTGCTCCCCGAAAGGAGAGAGACTCAGAGACTCAAACATTGGGAGGTATCCAAGTAGATTTTATGCAGGGATGGTTTGTCTCAATTTGTCTCCGATTTTTTTTCTGAATTTGCATTGGAACACATCATGCATTCTGCATCACCGTACCACTCATCAGTTCCAGGACCTGCCCCGGTCCCAGCCCTCCCGCATATTGGGAATGGAGATCAAATGAAGCAAAGTTTCCAACACAATGCACCAAGCTAAGTTCCAACATGCTCACACAACACTTGACATCAACTAAGTGTCATGGGCAAGCATTCGGGGCCACAGAAAAGTCTGGGTACACTGTGAGACGGTCCAACTCACAGAAGCCATGGCGTCCACAGGGGCAATGCAGGAGGCATACAACAGCTACGACAATTCAAGCTGCCCGGTTTTAGTGTTCTTTAGGCAAACGCATATTACTTATTAAATCCATGTAGATCCTAGTATTGATTGATGTCGGGAAAGACAAAGTTTGGCTTTCTACAAGAATTTGTGCATATGTGATGCTTTCGCTCAGCTTAGGCTACATGGGTGTGTACCCTCAACAGTGGCAAGAGCAGTGGAACTGGGGCTCAGATGCAACAGAATACACTGCAGGAGATCAATTTTGTGGCAATGTGGCTTTCTTTGTTCCCTTCCCTGGCATGGTCGGTGGTGTACCAATGAACAACAGCAACAACACCCAAGAGAATGTAGAGACTCCTCAACCAACTTCAAAGGCAGACCTGCATGAAATGGAGGCTAAGATGGCAAAATTACAAGCAGAAAACCAACGCCTTATGCAGCTGTGTGAGAATGAGCGACAAATGAGGCAGATTGAAGTCAGCGCCAAGCAGCAAATCCTGGAAATGTATGCTGTACCACGGTCAGAGGTGGAGCAGTTGGTCCGACGTTTTCAGGAAGACAGCCCTGCCATGCAGCAAATGCATTATGGCGAGAACACCACACCCTTCGTGTCTGCTTCCAATGCCAGCACCACAGCCGGATCACCTGGAACAACTGGTTCATCAGCCACTTCGTTGGAAACCTTACTCCAGGACCTCTACAAGAAGCTCTATGAGCCGGAGGAGCATGATGATCGAGAGCAGGAAGAACAGGGCCGGACATCCAGGCAAGATCCATGGGAAGCCAATGAAGCCTCTCTTCCAGCTGAAGAGGAGGAGATGCAGCAGCACTTGTCTCATTTAGAGAGCTTGGTAGGAATGGAAATTGATGACCGAGCCAAGGGCAGCTTATTGAGGATGTCATCATCACAGGGAAAATTGGCTTTGCGCAAGGTCGAAGACATTATTCAAGAACAGGGAGGATTTTGCCACAATTTGTCATCAATGGTGCAGTCCGTGTGCCGCAAAATGGGCAATTCATCACGCCAGTGGGCTTGAGTTGAGTCCATCGAAGTGATCGAAAGATATTGAAGGCTGTTATTAAAGGCTGCTATTTGACAACCTATGAACCAGACTTGGACCGAGTTTAGAAAAAAGCGTGGCGTTGATTTTCCCCGAGCCTGTTGGAGGGACTCAGCTTGATGCTTTCTGAAAGAAGCGGGCCTGTTTGATGTTATAGGTTATGGGTGTTGAAATTCATGGACAAGAAACATCAAGAAGCATGGCCTGGTTTCAGGAGCCCAGGACCATGGAGAATTCGCCGAGCCGGCCGCAGAGTGCCAGAGGCATGGTCAAGGAAGAAAGGAAGAAAGGATTCCATTCAAGATAGTCATTTCCATTGTTGCCTGCATTTCCAGAAAGTCAGATAGTCAGGAATTCCAGCAGCTGCACGCTCGTCATCCGCCCCAAGGCTGATTGCTTTCTAGCACAGTTCTGTAGATGCCATGATTCATGTCAAGCAACACTTTGAATTCAAGTGGAATGGTATGAATTATGCATGAGGCGTTTTGGGGATTGAGCTTTGAATTAGCAGCTACGTAAGGTCCGTAGAAGTCTTGATGTGTAGAAATCCATAGAAATACCATGAAAGACCCATTTGATATCATTTGATTTGGTTTGCAAAGTTTGCATGTCTCTTCACTTAAGGTGTCCTTCATCGCAGCGGGGTAGCTCGCTTCCAAGGGAGCCAACAGTTGATGGTAGAGGTGCAGTGTACACTCCAAGTTAACTCGAGTGAGTCCAGTTACTTGAGCTCGTTTAGATCGGCTCTTTGACCGTTTTTGCGAAAGTTGAAAAGTTGCTGCAGTCTGAAATCCACTGAAGCACTAAGTCCTGTGCTACGTCCTCTTGAAAATTTGATTACATTCTGTTGAGAGTCAAGATGAAGCAACAGATTGGACATGCATTTTTTGGACAATCTTTGTGGAGGCCCACCTCAACGAGCAGGCACTGTGGAGAATGAGACTGGACAGTGGAGAACTCGAGGATTCGACTAAGATTTTGAGCTAGTTCAACCATAAGTGCTTAACTTAAATGCGTTGTTTTCGCGATTCTGTTGTTCGAATTGGAACTTTGTTGCTATTGCTTTCCTGTGCAGCTTCGTCCATCGACTGTTCTTCCTTCGATCGAGCAGGCTGGGGTAACGCTGTCATATTCATTACAGCATGGCTTGCGGTATTTCAAATCACAGGCACAATATATTGTATTATAATTATAATACAATGCATGAAAAAGTACCATATACACGAGCATCACAGCAAAATGTTCACATGATTTCATTAGTTTTCCTTTGGTCTTTCTTGCAGATGAGAAATTCTAGCAAAGACTGTTTTGAGTGTCGCAGAATTGTGATTTGCTCGCATTTGCAATCTTGCAAGAAAACAAAAGTGCTTGGTCTGCCTAGGGAATTGCCCAGTGCCACCTCACAGCTTGCCAAGTCTGCACCTGAAGCTGCAAAAGTGGATCCTCAAGCTAAAGCCTGTTGAAGTATATCATAGTATATCTTCCATGAGGGATTTTGTTGTTTTTGACCGTCCACTCAGTCAGGGCTCTTCATCAAAAGCAGCAATTTGTGACTTGTGTGTTTTTTGTATTGAAAATCTGAATTATTCCAATTCTCTGCAAAGCCTGCTTGGAGGCCGGACAGCTTACACCAGGAATATCTTAGGCGCGTTTGCCAGTGAAGGGTCTGCTCTGATTGTGATTTGTCTTTAAGATTTGATTCGTCCAGGTGGATCACCCACACCTCAAGGACCTCCAAGCTCCTTTGGACCAGGCTCAAAGGGAACGAAGCCTCACCATGCATTGGTTGAGTCGGTTGAGTTTCGAATTCACCCACTGTGAGGAGGCATTGAAGACTTGGGCTACAAGAAGGTCAGCCGCAATCTGAAGATGACATGAACTTGCGAGAAAAATGTACACATGGCGAAGATGTGCAGGTGACTCCAGGACAGTTCCAGGCTTCGCTAGTCCAAACTGTTGGAAGCCTACGCTTACCGAAAGTTTCGAACCTCTCATGGTACGTTGCAGATTGATGGCTCCACATTGTACACATTTCCTTGGCAGTTGAATCTTGTAACTTGTGCTCGTTAAGCCTGTTTGATGCGCAGAGGTGCAAATGGTGATTTAGTCCTTTCAATAGCCTTGTTCTTCTCAAGAACTTCTTTCACTCTGCGTTGGCAAGCTAATTTTTGTGAGGTGGAATCCCTTCTTCAGAGCAAGCTATCCCAAGCTGCAAGTACAAGTTGCCAACTGAGTTGAGAACAACGGGGCGATGTGTGGTTCCGCTGCCAGCAAGATATTATATACTATTACAATCAATTCAAGTAGGAAACCAGCGGTCAGAGAGCAAGGGATGGTGCCTCAGGTCAGCGAAAAACAGTGACAAAAGTCAGTGGCAGTGAAGGCTGCAAGTGTTCTGCAAAGTTGAAGCTCAAGAATCCGCCAAATGCGGGAACCCTTGTAGAGAGTTGTGTAGGACATTGAGTCAGAACTGGTGGCAGGTCAGTTACAGCGGGACATCAGCCTTCCGACTATGGTTGATGATCTAGCTTGCAGCTCAGTCGTCATGTTGTCGTCTCTGACGATAGTCACGACTGTTCTCTTTTTATAAGTTTCATTGCTGCAGGCTTTGGTGTTGAGAGATTGTTGGGGAGCAGCTGCTCAGGTGTTGTATACAGAGCCTCAGGATGAGAACGACCAGAAACCAGGCGTTCTCAGCGCGAAAGTTTGACTGTATGCAAAAAGAAAGAAAACATGCATATTTGAAAATTTGTATCTATTTGTCCACAAAGGAAGCTGTATGGATCTTTGGATATGTTCACCTGGATTCACCTGATAGTGTGGACTTTGAGGTTTGGGTGCTGTACAACCAAAAGGCCGTGCAGAGGTGCTTTGGCAAAGTTGGTGAAAGAACCAAAAAAACGTATTCGGTCGATGATATGGGTCGGGTGATGTTGGGTGTAAAATTAGTGCAGAGTGTCATGGGAAGCTCAGCTCTTCTGGCTCTTCTGCGCAAATCCATTGACTCAGGTCATGCAGCAGTGGTTGAGACCAGACCTCCCGCAGGCTGCCATTGGCATGTGCATTTGGACACTTTCATTTCCTGAACTTGCAACGGAACTCTATTTCTTTCATCAGTTTGCTGGGCGATGCAACGTTTGTGAATATTTTTGACGCTCGGATTTGTTTAAAAAACACATAATATGTGAGTGCATATGATTCTTTATAGATAGAGGGAGGAGTTGTCATTACTTTCTTTAAATCTTCATGCTCAAATAGTCAAACATTTGGCTATTCGTGGCTGTTATGAGGCCAGCTTACGCCCAGAAAGGCGTGATCCGCCATTCCGGCAAGTATTGTCTTCAAGATTCTTCAAGATGACTTGGCAATCCAGCATATCCAGCTTGAGAAGTTTGACACAATGAAAATGACCAAATTGTCAAAGTACGCTTCTGAATGAGTTTGGCGAGGCAATTCTGCATACATTGCGCATACGAAGATGAAAGCCAGGATTCCTCGTGCGTTGCAGCTTCGCAGCTCCCAGGAAGGGGAGCCCCAGAAATTTCTTTTATTCGCCTGACCCTTTTGATACTGCAATGTTTACATCTATTTAAATCTATTTAAGCTATTGACTGCAATGTCAACAACCTTTTGTCCAGCTGTGAGGCGCAAGATGC
Source organism: Breviolum minutum Mf 1.05b.01 (assembly GCA_000507305.1). Classification (NCBI taxonomy): domain Eukaryota; class Dinophyceae; order Suessiales; family Symbiodiniaceae; genus Breviolum; species Breviolum minutum. Next base: position 38,966 of record DF241514.1, read on the forward strand.
GGAGATGGAATGGAGTTCTCTGCGGGGCTTCCCAGTTGTCGAACTTTAGAAGGGCTTCCATGGTCCTGATGGAATCATACAATGAAATCACTCGGTCAACTTGACTGACTTGAAGTGTGCGCATGTGCTTCCAGGTCAGATGCTTCCAGACAAGCAATCCGACAGTGGGTGGCAGGCATGTTCGCCAACCAAAATTTTCCATGCCTTGCATTGCAAAATGAACTCTGACAACTTGCGGTTTTTGCAGGTCAACTGGGAGGACGACATTGCATGCTGGTCTTAGAACAAGGTGACATTGACAGACGGCACCCATGAATACCTTTGAGATCCTTTGAGGCTTTAAGACTTTAAGAGTCATACCCTTTGAACAATAGCAAAGAGTCACGGAAATGGAAGCACTCTCACAATTGAGAAACTATATTTTTTTTCCAAAATTGGCTCCAACAGACCCTTGACATGACTTTGAGTGGAAGTTATCTGTATCTTCGGATTTCGTGAAATGTTTTAGATCTTCACACGTGGAGGTTGCGCAGAAACAAGTGTGCCGCCAACTTCTGAAACTTCTTTGCAGCTGGGGGGCCAGGTTTCAATGAGCTGAGCGACTTTTGCACGAGAATCCACTAATTATGATACCTCCCCGATTGCATCGCATTCTACGAGTGGCCTTTTTGACAAGCCCTGAAGAATTTGTTTTTTCATGTTTCATGGGTTGCTGCAGCAAGAACATTGTGGCTCGAACAGTGTAGCCATACTGACCCCAGTGCCTTTGTGAGGAACAGGAGGCGCCTGCTCTGTTGAACAGCACTTTTTTAACTTTCAGCTTTTGCGACAAACTTGGACAAAGTGGGAAGGGTAACAGAAGTGTTGCAATGCATGACTCTCTGGTGCAGGATCGGAAGATGCCTGCTGAACATTTCCAAGTGAAGCTCTCGGGGAACTGGAAGGACATGAGCTCATCGGCATATAAAGCCAGCTGTTTTCTCCACTAGACTATTAGACATTGAAGTTCTTCACCTGTTGCATATTTGTCTGACAGGACTATGCGGGCAATGAGGACAAGATCTTGAAACGGGCCTACCTTGCGGGTTTTCCTCATGCCAAATACAAGCTGAGAGGCCAGCAATATGAAGTGGACTTCAAGACCATGAGCCAGAAGAATATGCGCAGTGGAAAGTCTCGCGAGATTCGTGCCCCATACAAATGGAAGCAGCCAGCGAAACCCATTGTTGATGCCGGCCCAACCTTCTGCATCAAGGTGCCTCCTGGCTCCCCAGGCACATGCATTCATGTGCCTCATCCTGCAAAGAAAGGCCAGTTCATTGCGGTGAACGTGCCAGAAAAGGCCAAGGTTGGAGCAGCCATGCTGGTCCCAATTCCAAAGGATGAGGACTTGCCCACTCCAGTTCCAGATGCGCCCACACCATCAGGGCCCACTCCTGCTCCTCCTACTCCTGCAACAGAGGAAGAGAAGAAGAAGGGTGGTTGGAGCACTGGAGCAAAGGTGGCTGCTGGAACAGCTGGTGTTGTGGCAGTAGGCGGTCTTGCAGTTGCAGGTGCCGTGCTTGGTGAGCACATCGCGGAGGAAGGTTGGGATGCCACCATGGCAGAACTTGGTGACGTCGCAGCTGATGCTGGAGAAGCGATTTCAGGCGATTTCTGGAAAGTAGGGTTGAGTTTGGAGTCGAACATCCTTGTTGTTCATGTATTTAACAGTAACATATGATTGTTTGAGCCTTCAGAATACTGTGGGCGTGATATGTTCACTTCTATGATCATGGTTTTCATACTGAAACACTTTGAGAACCAGAAAGCAAATATCTTTCCTGGATGAAGTGTTCTTTTAGTCATTTCTGGGCAGGTGCAGCAGAGGATGTTGGAGAGGCAGTTGCTGGGGCCGCTGAGGATGCAGGCGAATGGATTGCGGGAGCTGCTGAAGATGCTGGCGACTTCATCATGGATCTTTTCTGAGCAGAGCCATTGTAAGCCAAGATAGATACAATTGCTGCATTCGCTCCAGCTGTGATCGTTTGAAATTCGGAGACCGTCTTGGCATGCTTCTGGCAGGTCAGCATGCTTCGTTAGTCCAATGAAATCAGCACTGTTTAAAAGTTAAAAGTTCAAGCCAGATAAACACAAGATGGTCAGATTGAACAATTCCGGCATTCTCTTTTGTGAGGTGCACAGTTCCATCCTAATTGGATGGCTCTGGGAAGCCTTTTGCAAGCTTGATGAACCCACCGCCCTCCACGTAAAAAATGACAACGTTGCATGATTTTGCAAGTAGCCTGCAGAGGTATACTCCAGTCAGATATTTGTGCTGCTTCGATCACGTTGCCCAACAAATGTCACGTTTGGAGCTTCCCAAAGGAAAGAGTGGGTTTTGTTGATGCATCTTTGGGGGCAAAATCTACTTTACCGTACCTGTGGTTTACAGAGACAGTGGTAGACAAATCTTAACAAATTGATATTCAATAGATTGATAAATTGTAGACAAGTAGAGAAGTTTTAGATAAGTACATAATCAGCATGAATGATTACATCATTCAGACGCACAAATAAAGGCACAAGTACGTAGATAATAACTAAACATACTCCTACAATGCACGCAAATAAACAATTAGATAAAGACATGAAATGGCAATACATCAAAAGGTAAGTAGATGTGTGATTAAGCAAATTCTTGAATAGATCATGTAGATCATGTTCCTCCTGAAACTTACGAAATGTACGTCAGTGTGAGGGTGACCCTAGTGTCAAGAAACAGTAAACATTTCATCCAGGTCACTCAAATCAGTTGAATTGCTATATCTTTTGGTACTTTCATGCACATGAAGCCGTGACGCCTACCAAAAACAGAGACATTAACGCTTGAATGTTGGGAATGCTAAGGCCCGACCTTCGGGGTGGTGCTGTGCTAAATGTTCTCTCAGGGCTTTTTGCCGAGGCAGGTGAGATGGTAACCATTCTCTGATTTGTCTCCTGTGGTTCCTTTGCTTCCTGGAACTTCAGTTCTTTTGTTGTGTGCATTGTGTAGATTTGTATCACATATTGTAGCATTGTCTAAGAAGATCCTACCAGTTTGGTACGTAAGACTGTAAGACCTTGTTTCAATGGATTGATGGCTGTCAGGGTGGCCTTCTCAACCCGCAAGGCTTGGGGAGCTGGCTTTTCCAGGCAAGGTGTTTTGCACTCGCATCAGACTCGCATCTATGGAAGATTTTCCCGCATATGATCCATAATGTATGAGACAATTTACAATATACAGTTTGCGTAAGCATGCATACAAAATACAATGTCCGTCTTTGGATTTCGTTGGACTTGGGGGAAATAGAAGAGGAGAGGCTTTCATGAGCTACACTGCAAGATTTTGATGTGAACAGGCAGTGTTCTCCAAGCACCCGCAACAGGCGGAGGGTTGCTGTAACAATCGGTCAAGCGCATTCTTGGTATTTCTTGCTTGTCAAAGGTCCTCGAAGAGGCCCTGGAGCAGTGCATCCTGGAGATTGGTCCCATGCTCAGCTTGACAACGATTCGCCATGTTTGTGAACGAAACCGCATCAGCTCTTCCCCTCGCTGTAACCCTCAGCTTCACGCCAAGATGACCCTCGACTTGAACGACTTGCAGATATTTCTCCTGAGCAGGCTATGGCGACAAATTCTGAACGTTGCAAATGCATAGCAACTTTAGCAGCTGATGGGACTTGGTAGTTTGCAGATAGAGGTCAACCTTGCTTTGCGACGGCTTCTGCTCAAGGCCTTTTAGTTCTCAAGATTCTCTTGTGCTGTACAAGATCAACTTGCACATTGAAAACTTGAAATTTCTGTTCAAGGTGCAGCTAAAGTATGATAGAGGCAATGTCTCGATGTCAGGCACAGTTTAGAAGTTGCAGTCCGCTCAGCTGTGCGAAACTGAGAAGAGGGCCTGCAAATGTGGGGAGCGGTGTCCACAAAGATCACGGTCGGGCATTGCTGTGTATTGAATTCCCGTGTTTTCGTCTCTTTTCTTGCCTGTCTTTTTCAATTGAAGCATTTTTTGGAGCAAGTTTCCAGTGCACCTCCAAACTGTTGACGTATGACATTCACAGATAGAGTGGAGCGACATGTTGATGTGGCAGAAACTGAAATTTCTTGCTGTTTAGATGTCCCAGGCCTGGAGGGACCCGGAAGTCAAGATGAATGCACCAAATTGCAGGCCTGTTTGGACAATGGACCATGTAGGTTCCGTTTCGGCATGCATGGTCAGTCAAGTTGAAAAAGTCTTGACAAATTTCAACAATTTTGAGACGTCTATATTTCCCACCTCCAGTGAGCCATTTTATTGGCTGAAAACTGAGCTTGGCTCCTGGAAAGGTGGATGCTGCACACATACAGGATATTTTGGATTCTGATCATTTTTATATTTCGGTCAAATCTAGATTTGATATGGTTTTAGCATGAGTCTGTACGGGAGTCTCCTGCACCATTAAGCTTCAAACGTCTTGAATCTCCATGAAATCCTTGTTGAGACAGCAGACAGAAGACTGATATAGCTTCCCAATGAACCGAGCAAATGGATTTGAGCACTTCTCGCGTTTAAGCCACAAGTCTTGTAATGAAGTGCGCCAACGGCATGGGTGCAACAGAGATGGTATGATGGCAGGGATCTCAAGACATTTGCACAGATCCAACAGAAGCCAGTGTTGTGATTTCAAGCACCAGCCTCGTGGTGCTTGTGCCTTTCCGTTTTGTGCCATGATGCTGATGATGGTGATGATGATGCTGATAATAATAATTATTATGATGATTTATGCCATTTGATGGCGTTGAACGCAATTGCTTTCAAGATAAGCAAATAGATCCCCATAGAATACCGTCATATGTAGTTCCTTGACCGGGGATACAGCTATGTACAATGTAAACAGTTTATATCAGAGAAAATCAGCCAAAGGTTAGTTGGTGGTTAAGGTTGTGGTTTAGTATCACAGGAATCACCTATGAACGGGAGTATTATAGGGGACTTACTTCAGATAGTAGACCACCGACCTTTACCACGAACTAACATTTCCCTGAGAAAACGAACAAGTATATGAGTAAAAGAAGAGACGAATAAACGCAAAACGGATATATTTATATAAGTTAAGTATAATATAATACATATAATTTCATCAATAGAACATAGATATAATAGACCAGGATGCATGAACACACAAGATTCAAAAACGTAACTGGCAGAAGTCTGCAAGACTGTCGCGTGCTTGTCAAACTTTGATGGGACTTGTTTTTGTCATTGCTGCGCCGTGTATGGTTGAGTTGTTTTTCGGCTGAGGCCCGCAACAAGGCTGGGCTGAATTCTCGGTGCCACCATGCGCAATATTCATACTGTTCAACGATAACTGTTAACTCCTGTTGTGAATCAAGTGAAACATGGTGAAATCAAGCACCCGAAGACCTTGCTCAGACTCTGGATTCCTTTTCATGAAATGAAAAAGGTCCTTTTGATAGCATCTTGTGTTGGTCATCGTGGATCTGAAAAAACTGTTTACAATACAGCCAACTTGACCGGTTTGGCAAGGCCTTGCATTTGTTGATGGAGGCCCTGGAGGCAAACGCTGAAGCGCGCAGAATAGTCTCGAAATTGATTGAGTTGCACTGCGTTGCACGTTGCAGAAAGTTTGGTTTTGCCTGTCAGGCAGTTGGCCCCAATAGCTCCCTAGCTTCATTAAGGTTTAGACATGACCCTTTCTTGTTGGAACGCGGTGTGAGCTGATGTTTTGAGTGTACGGAGTAGATTTGTCTTCAGAGAGGCCTTTAAAAATGCTGGATTCACATTTTAGGTCACCCCTGGGCTGCAGAGTTTGTGGCATGGCAGCTTGAGGCGCATTTGCAGGAGGAGACGCGGAGGGATTATGAAGAAGTAGATTAAGTAGAACAGCAGACTGTTGTGTACTTCATGATGACCTGGAAGCCTTTAGATAGTTGTTCTTGAGTCAGCTCACGACAAGGAGCTATGCGGCGTGCCGATGATGTTGGTAGCTGGCTTGGGGCTCAGAACTGGTGATGGCATTCTGGACATGTTTGACTGCTGCTTGGTTGTGCACTTACCAGGCCAAAGTGCCTCGCTCAGTCTTGCCAAGGCATGCACCGAAATTCAAATGCAAATCAGTGTCAGATGGTATTCGTTTTGCCTTGACAGGTGGAAACACAGAGCCCTGCTTCCGTTGCTGCAGAGGCCAAAATTCAACCTTTTTGTGTCTAGAGCTTGGCGATGGCGTCATGACTTTTGAGCTTGTGATGCTCCAGGCTTCACGTGGCTATCGTTGGGGAACCTTGGAACAGAAATTTCACAACACGACTGAGGGGAAAGATCTTTGCAGTTCGCTTTTCATAATGACATGAAACCATTAGCCTGAGGAGGTGAATGTCAGCTGAGGTTCTCGGCTGAGACGCCTGCTACAAAGTGTGCGCCTACAGGCCATGTTAAACGCATATCCAGACCATTCTTGCAGGATCAGTAGATTAGGTCTAGAGTGTAATTTGTCTCATTCAGGCTGCAGAGTGATGTAATTACATTGGAGGAGGGCAGAAAGAGTTTCAGTCAGATGCGAGGCGAATCGAGCATTGGTGAAATCTTTGATGGAAGGGCAGCAATGGCCTCAGGTGGCAGTGAAGTACAGCAGATACTGTGATGAGAAAGTAAAGCAGTCCAATGGTTCTTTCCTACCCTCCACCTTCCAGAATTGGAGAGGATTTGTGAAAGTGAACAACTTGTGAGGCTTTCTCCACGCTCGTTTCTGCTGGCAGAAAAGAGCGGTGACACTTGAATTAATTTTTTGACAAGATCCCTTCAGAAGTTGACCTCTGCCAAAAGCAGTCCAATGCTCTTAGCTTTTTCGATACCTATAGATGGGTACATGATCACCAAAGCCGAGGAGCTCTTGCCTGAAGAACAGAGGGAACGCTTGGCCCAGCATCAAGTGTGGAACCTAGGCACCTAGTTGAGGTGTGCAGCAAACCAGCAAAAGTTGAAGACAGTATACAGGGCCAGTGTTCTTATATATATTCAATTGAGTACTCAAGTGTGTTCTCTGATGCTTCATGCTTTGCAGCAAGATTTCGAAAGATTCTGAAATGCCAAGGCAGATGCTGCCGAAAGGGCAGCCAAAGAGGCGAAGTCTGCCAAAGCTGCCAGCTCCTTTCCATTCTTCAGCGAGAAGATCCAATGTCAGGTACGTTTGGATGCATGGAATTGCTTGAGTGTTGCTGTGTCAGAGTGTTATGCTGTTCATAATCTACGTGGTGGCTAAAGAGGTTGCCAGGTGTCGAAGTTGATGTCTGGTTCAAATTTCCCGGGTTAATACTGCTGGGCAGGGGTGCAGCAAGTGGGGCGTGCGCTACGACCGCATTCCTCATGTTACCTGCATGCAGTGGTGGTTCGAAGAATTTTACATTCTGATTTTACCCTACAATTTTTGAATGAAAAAAATGAAAAAAACATTTTACACTTTGACAAACAGGACTTTGATTCGACATATCTTGCTTCCCAATGGATTTTTTCATATCTGAGGTTGGAGGGCACCACAAACTTGGGAAAACAGCTTCCCTGGGTGGCACTGACTATGCAGAGGTCTCAATGAACGAGATCAAGAACAGATCAATTATATGAACATATGATATATGTGAACATAAGATATATCTGACACCTATTCAATTATTATACTTATATTATACGTGAGTCCTGTGTGAGTATAATGTTTGCACCGCCTTTTGCAGCTTTTGCCACATTTCAAATCTAAGGCACGTTTGGCTGTACAGTGTCCAAGCTGTGGCCTCCGCTGGCGAACAGACGAGCCCCCGTGAAAAAAAAAGCAGAGAAAGCTGTGGAGAAAAATGTACCTTTGAATGTTATTGGGTTGAAAAATGCTAATATACAGAATCAAAAAAACAATTAGAAAACATATAGATCTAATAATTTTAGCACACATTTCAGGAACTTCTATAAAATTCAGCTTTGGACATTGCAGCTTTTCAGGTGAGGTCAGTGGAAGTCGGCGTTTTGCGGTCAAGGGGTCTACAGGATGCAAAAAGTTGTAGGGGACTATGCGGGCTAATGGTCAATGCTGTGCAGTATTGCATTGTTTTCATCGGCAGGTTTGGCTGGAGCTGGCAAGGCTTCACGTCGAGGGTTGGCCTGGTGTCGCAGGACGTGGTGACTTGACGCAGTGGTGAACTTTTGAGAGAAGTGAAGTGAAGTGAAGGACAATGTTCTGACTTTGAGACAAGCCCAGCATCATGGAGTCACCAATGCATGCTACAGGCTGTAGTTACTGTTGATGTTTGCTTTGTGATTTGAGGCCCAAGTTTTTGTTCTGGTTGGTGATTGTAGAGCTCGTGCGCAGTAACACGTGAAACGAAGTGAATGCATTGACATCTCAGAATTTCTTGAATTACGACTCTTGGGGCCTTCATGCGGTTTGATGTTCGGTTTTGCTTTTTTGTTTTCAAACATTTTTGTGTAGACAATGAGCACAGAAGCCATGGTGCCGGATGAGGGACACCCTACCCATTACAGTGGATGTGACACTCCAGAACCTGGATCCCCAGGAGGATCCTTGACTTGATCTGTGACAACTCTCAAAAAAGGGAAGAATTTTGATTATAATTTTCAATTGCACAGATTGATTGGAATTTCAAGAGTTTCTGTCGTAAAACAGAAGACCCACTTGTCTTGCAAGATTGTGGGATCAGTTGCGTTTGTCATTGATCCGAGGCTACATGGGTGTGCATCCGCAAGCATGGCCGCAAGATCAGACACATTCGTGGAACTGGAGTGCCGATGCAACAGAATTTACGCCAGGAGAGCCGTTGAATGGAGAGCAGTTTTGTGGAAATGGTCAAACCATGGCTTTCTTTGTTCCCTTCCCTGGTTCGTGTGGCATGGGTGGCATGGTTGGTGGCGTTTCAATGCCAGATGGCTGTGAGCCCAATTCTGAGGTACACGAGATGGAAGCAAAGATGGCGGCACTCCAAGCAGAAAACGAACGACTAACGCAGCTCTATGAGAACGAATGTCATTTAAGGCAAATCGAAGTTACCGCCTACAACCAGGTTTTTGAAATGTATGCAGTGCCCAAGGCAGAGGCTGAGGAATTTGCTCGGCGTCTCCAAGTGGAAGGTTTGTCAAGTGTAAGTGGCACGCCAGATTGCTACCAGCCCATAGCAACTGTGACAGGTGCCGCCGGTGAAATTTCCATGGATACAGAAGTGACAGGTCCTACCACTCCAGTGACAAATGGCGTCAATGGCAACACTACATCAGTCGAGACCCTGCTCAAAGAAACCTTTCCACATATCAAGATTCACAGCCTTGATGAGCCCTCTGAGCGCAAGGTGGAAGAGTTGGTTGCACCAGAGGTCAAGACAGAAGAAGAATTAGAACAGCATTTGTGCCAGTTGCAAGGAATGGTGGGCTGTACCATAGATGAACGAGCCAAGCAAACCTTACTGAGCCTGCCACATGAACATGGGAAGGCGGCCTTGAGTAAAGTGGAAGACATCATCCACGAACAAGGCGGAGTTTGCCGCAATTTATCGTCCATGGTGCAGTCTGTTTGCCGCAAGGTGGGACATACTGCCATGAAGCAGTGAAAGCATGTGAAATCAAAGACTTGCACAGTGTCCAAAGGCCACTTGGAAATGCCGACTGAATTCTGACGCCGCCTGTAATTCTCTTGCCTCGCACGAGTGAGTCTATGAACCAGAAAATCTTCGCAAAAAGGGCGGCCGCTCCTGACATGCTATAAAGGCTAAGACCAGCCGATTTCTTTTTTTGTTCCCCAGCTGTACGATTGCAATCATGTTGTGCCAGACTCTATGTAATTAGGTGTGTTTTCAAGTTTTCTTTCCAGGAGCTCCAGCTTCCAAGGACTGTCCAAGCCAAGCAGAAACAATTACACAGAAGCAGACGACCTTGAGATACATTGACTTTCTAAATTGAAGCGTGAAGCAATATTGAAGCCGCGCTCTTGTGAGAGCGAGGTAATTATTGAAAAAAGGATTCATGAAAAGGACTTTGCACCATTCATATTCCACATTGCAACCGGCAAAGGAGCGACCTCAGCGCGCACCATCAGACAAGGCCTTGGTTCCCACTTCCATTTCATGCGAGCAAACTGAAGCTTTAATTTAGCATGCGCAGTGAAATTATGGTGGTCGAAGCGTGATTCCTCCAAATTTGATACATGACAATGTCAGTTTCAGTCGTATGAGTCATATCGCATCAGGCTTTTGGCGATGGTGGTGTGCTGAAAGAGTGCAAACCTCACACCCGAGCTCATGCTCTCATGCTTATTTTTAGATTCCGAAGGGAAGTCAGAAAGTGATAGTCATTGATAGTCAACAGGTTTTGTTGACCCTGACACAAACATATACACTCGATATGAGGCTTGGGAAGCAAGAAATTGAGCTCGAGGCCAAATTGTATTTCGGAGCTTTGTTTGCAAGTGATGAACTTTCAGAGGCTATTTGAAAGATGTGAAAGATTTTAAAGCATTCGCTTTTGGCGGTGACATATCATGGAGTTGCAGGCAGAATCGCAGCAGATGTCCTTAGAAACCTTGAGAGCCCAGAATCGGCTCATTGAAGAGTGCCCTTGACCTTTTGAAAATTCAAAAGATCTTAACAATCTGACAATCTGACTGTTTGACGATTAAAACAGAGAAATTGGTTGTTTGCAAGCTGGCAAAGAGATGCAAAGAGTGCAAGGTATGTGATGCGCCTCGTACGTCAGCGAGATGAGCTGAAGCAGGTCACAAAGCTGGCAGAGGACCTTACGAGCCTTACGTTCCACGAGTTGAAAAATCTTGGCAGATTCTATTCATTTTTTATGCATTTTTTGATTCGTTTTGCATCACCACGTTTAATCCCAGGAGCGAGATTCATATTACATACTAGGGCTCAACGGCCCATCGGTCAGCGAAGAAGAGGCTTCAATTTGGCAAACAAAATTTGAGGATTGTTGCGGTTTCATGATGTTCTGGGCACCGGCAGGTAAAGAAGGCCTATCGAAACTTGGCCAGGAAAGAACATCCTGACAAGGCCTCTATCAGTTAGACAGTGAGTTGATGAAGTTGAAATGCAACAAACCAGGTGTCTTTTCAGAAAATCGATAGCTTTGGGCTTTGGCTCAACCTTTGATGCTCATTGATAGGTTATGAAGAGGTGTGAGAGTGGATCTAAACTCGTTTTGTCCCAAGGGGGGATTTGCTAGGCTGGCATTGGCAACAAGAAACGCTTCCAAGCCATTCAGCAGGCCTACACATCCATCTTGAAGCAGAGGCACAGGAATGAAAGACTGTTACGAGAAGCAGCAGCAGCAGCAAAACTGGAACGACAATTTGATGCGCACTGAAACCACGATTAACTAGATATCTTGCACTTGATTCCAAACAAACATCGTTTCGAATGCAGAAGTGTTGTATTTTTTTGATCCACAGTTGATGAACAGAATTGTGCTTTGGTTCTTCTTTGCCCACAACAAGTCCGAGGAAATCAAAAGTAGGAAAAAGAGTCTTCACGAAAGACCAGGTAATTCACAAGGGCTTCCTTCGATGTTGAGGAATGCTGAAAGATGAGGGCATTTTGAATTTGCCTAGGGAGACTAGTTGCTTCGAACATGGCACTGATACGATGATGCTGGGGCTTTCGAAGTGACAGGCAACTTGGCGGGCCAGCTGTTGCAGAGGTGCCCTTCTCAACTTTAAAAGTTCTCTTCAGACTTGATATGTCCAAGTCAGTGAAGTGGGACAAATGGACTTGACTCGAACTTGCATTGCAATACACCCATCTTCCTATCTACTGAGGAGGTTAGAGATGAGGCTCCAAAAGAGGCTCACTGCATCATATGGATGAATGGATTTGGTTGGCAAACAGCTTGACGTCAAAGCCACTGAAATCGATGGCTAAAGCAGTAACCTCCTTCGCAGCATCTGTGGTACTACGCCAGTCTATTCTGGATCTGCCTCAACTGCAGTAGCATTTTGTCCTCTCTGTAGCGTTTCTGAAATGTCCTTCCATTTGGTCTTGCATGGATCAGGGCAATTGTCAAAATGTTGTTGGTAGGTAAGACCCCCAATGAAAGCGAAGCGACATTCATGAGAAGCACAGCAAGAAGCCATGTAGTTGGTTTCAGATGGTTTCAGCCAGTTAACATGACAGAGAAATTGGCGCAGAGGAACTACTCCCAAGTCCTCCAGAGCTCTTGACTCGGTTTTCTGGCCAAGTGGCTTTGTGGCAGGTTGTGTCTGCCATTCTGAATGAGTCCTACAACTATGGCATGCAGGCGCCTTTTTGGCCTCTGAAGCCTTTGTAAAGATTTCTGTTCTGATAGCTACGCTTGCAATGTGTTGTAGGGATGTTTTCTTTTCCAGCCTCAGTACGAATGGAGAAATGCAAGTTACTTTTTCATGTGATTGCATGAAGCAGAATCTTTGCTTTGAATCAAACAACATGGCAAACTCTGCCCAGACGACCAGAGAAGGTTGGCCCTCCCATCAAACACATCCTTTGTGCAGAAACAAACACATGCTGCTGCTGCTGATGGTGGTGGTAAAGGTAATAGGATGAGGACGAGGAGGATGATGATGAGGATGATGCTGCTGATGATGAAGATGATGAAAGGGAACCACAAGTAGGATGGCGAGCACCGCTTCAACTGGGACGCAAACGACACAATCATGCATGTCCCCAAGGCACATCATGCTGATGCTAGTGATCGGATGCTGATGACCACCGACCACAGCTGATGATATTACACATTTGCCAGTTATTTGTTGCTAACTTGCACTTCATCAGAAATGAAATTGTTCTCTGGTTGGCACGTGTTTTACACAGGCGCAGGAAGCAGCCGATTGTGTGGCCGTCGGAGCTCATCGGGCCATGCGTGTCTGGGAAGATTCTGAGGTTGGGCATGGCTCGAAAGCATCGAATAATGGGTTGAGAGAGGGAGAGTTCAACGAATCTGCAGCCTCTCGCCAGGGCAAACGCCGGTCTTTACGTGGTCTGCGGGAGCTGACACGAACTTGACTCAAGTTTGGAGTGAAAAACTTCACTTGGATCCATTTTATTCCATTTTGATGTCCACAAAAGCATACATGCGACGAAAGTATTCTTGACCAAGGCCAGAGTGCTGTGGAGTTGCGAGGTGCAAAACATGTGGCGGAGTGGTGAGATTGGCATGTGATGAATGCATGGATTTTTGATTATTTTAATTCATCCGACTGCACGAACTTCATATTTGATCTTGAAGAAATCAATCTTCCTTGAAGTGAGTTGAGAGGTCTTGGCCAGCAGCTGCGCTTGCTGGGGCGGGCCACAAATGCCACTGTACGATGTGCAGAGGCGCAGCTATGTTGCCACTGTCGCACAATATGCACATGTTTTCTCGTGGATTGAGTGCGGCGCGAAACCGTTGCAGCTGAAAGTTTCTAAGAAAAAACTTGTGGATCTAAGCATCAGCTTCCCGCACGAAGGCCTTCTTGAACGACACAAATGACATTGCTGAGAGCTTGAGCACTGGAGCCCTGAACCCAGTTTTGGACTTCGGGAACTGCACAACTCGTTTACCTTGATGATTTCACACAAGCCGCCATAGAAGCTTTGGGGCTACTGTGACACTGTGGAATATGCACAAAGCATGATCAGCTTTGAGAAGTCCATTTACATAAAGCTATACTGCACTGTTTGAACAGATGGCTCTTCGTGACCGATGTGCCATTGTAGAAGATGCAGGCAGATTACTAAATGTGAAACCCGTGATTTGCTTTTCTCTCACCATGGAAATCCTGGCAGTTTCAAACTTTGACTCCTCTTTTGCAGAAAGCGTCATACATTGACGCAGGTAGTGCATGTACCACCTCTGCGGAGCTCTTGGAGAGGAGATTTCAACAGCATCAGCATGGCCAATGCAAAGCAATGCAGTTCCCCCCCAAAAAAGTCTCTGCAATCACTGTAGACCTGTGATGCATTTTGAATATCGGAAAAAGGGTGAGAACAAGGAAACGGAAGAAATTGAAGAACCTGATGAAACTGAAGGAACTTGCGTAGCAACTTGTCAACTTTGATTGTGAATGGACCTGCCCTAGTTTCAGGATCAGCGAGGCTACCGAGGCAGGAAGATGCACCCATGGCCCAATGCTTGCTCATGTTCTTTGGATACCCGTGGTATCAATTCGTGCCGTTCTTGATTTGAAGGCCACGCTGAAAAAGGTGGAAAAAGCTGCACCTGATGCCAGTGATGCGATTAGCTTAGTTCAAAATTCAAAGATAAAAAACATTTTTGAATATTTTGAAAGCTGTTGCTGTTGCTCTTTGCAGGGCAACAATCTGCAGCGCCTGGGCACTCGACTCTTGACCGAGAGCCTGGGCCACAGGCTTCCTAGGCTTCCCAGGCTTCCCATCTTCGAAGGCTTCCAAGCCTCTGATCAGAAAAGTACCACCTAGCGATGGAAGCTGTGAAGGGCTGTAGATGTGTCATGCTGGTCATACTCCTATCTTTAGCAGTCTTGAGTATGCTGAGTACCAAAGATATCCGAAGTATTTCAAAGGTCGTGCTTTGTTGAGCTTTCCTGAGGCCTGGCCCGAAGCTCCTCCGTGGCACGGCGCACTGCTGAAGAAGCCATTTCCTGTGCCAGCAAGGCGTGTCGGTGCGTTGGGGAATGCGGCAATGCTTCGCTTTCCCGAACCGCCGAACCATTCAGAGCTCCTGAGGCCTTGGACCTTCACAAGGGCTTGATGATGCTTGATGCAGAAGCTCGGAAGGCCTGGGTTTGGTCACGCTTTCATAGGAAGATATCTTCAAATAGTGACATACTATTGTAGCCTAAGACTTGCCAATCACTCCTACTGTTTGCAACGCTGGCAATGCTTGACACTTACGCTTTTCAGGAACGGGAGCGTTTGCGGAAGCGTCAGCAGTCCCCAGAGGACGAGCCAGTGCCAGCAGCTGTTTGGAGCTGAATTGTTCCAAACTTTGCACCATCACTGCCACCACTCCAACCACCTGATCACCTCAGTGATTGAAAAATCTCTGTCCATATTTCCAAAAAGCTGCTAACTACGGTGGCCATTTGAAATAGTTGCTATGTCTTGCTTGTCCCTCTTGTGGCTCTTCATCCTTGTTTTCTGAGGATGTGGAAAGGCCCAAAGAAAAGCCAAGCAGTGCGCAGAAGGAAGCGGTAGTACTGTTCGTACTGTAAGCACGGCAGCATGTCCCGACGATCAAATACTGCAGTGATTTTCGGTTTGAACAGTTTGAAAAATGAATCTATATAAGTTGAGCTGAGCTACTTGCAGTCGGGGAAAGCTTCACCAATACCCCACATGGCATGAAAACACAGTGATTGGATGAGATTGGGAGTCAGTGTCCGTATGGGACTTTTTGACTCTTTTGATATTTCTTTGTGGCAATGCACATTTTGAATCATTTTGATCTATATATCCGCTTTTCTTTCATGGCCGCCCATCCTTTGCTTCTATCTATGGATGCTGGGGACATTGACCTTGATTTGGTGCTGCTAAAGACACAGCCGCTCGAAGCGTTGCGATCGCTTCAATCAAAACTTCCAGAAGCGGCACCTCAGCTGCGTCGTCGGCAACATTTACTGTGCCCTCTTTGTTGCAATGGCCTCTTGGCTGCACCAGCGAGATGCTCGGGGGGATGTTTAGAATCACTCCTTCTCAACGAGAGTTAGAGATGATTAGATAGAACTGTTTTTTGTCATAAATTAGAGAATAAAAACTATGAACTTGCCACTTTTGCATCCAGTCCGACTGGAGCCCGGAGTTTAAGGTGATGCAGAAGTGGCAGATGCGGCCACACAGCTTTTGGAGCAATTGAAGGAGCCAGAGAATACCTTCCGCGGTGGCCATCGTTTGTTCTGCTACCAGACAGTGGAGGTACGACAAGTTGAATCAGAGTAGCACCCCGCAAGACAAGTTGAAACCTTCCATATCTCTGTTTGACAAAGGTCCATTTTGATTAATCAGGAACCAACCTGACCCTGAATGTTTTCTTACATCCCCGGAGATCGAAATTGCAGACTTGATACAGTGGAGGTGGAGTATTGGGAGCTGGATGAGGATCCGTCCAGCGACTTGCTCTTTGGCTACGGCGTGTGGCCAGTGGCACAATCCCTTTCTCGGCTACTCATTGACGCCACTTTGTCAAATCATGATGACTTTCAAGTCATCCCATCTGTTAGGGGCAAGAGCGTGCTTGAGATTGGACTCTTGGTTGCACAGTGAGTGACTCGATGCCATGCAGACATGCAACTCTAGCTTTGTGTCAGAAGAAAGATTGCCATGAAATGTGGTCTCTGAATCTGAGCAATTCACTCACGCCGTTGATTCATTTTAGGTGCTGGTGTAGCCTTGGCAGGGCTTAGCTGTCATGCCTGTGGCGCTCAAGTCCGGCTCACAGATGGAGAGATGCGCTTGGTGAAAGCGTTGGAGGAGAGCTCGGAATTGAAGAATGAGAAGATGTGAACCCTGAATTTATAACTTAAATGCCATGGATTCTTCCAAGCTTTTTGAAAGTGGATGCAGGGGGTCTTTTCTACAAATCCTTGTAGCTGAGAAACAGATCGTAGGCTCTATGTAAGATTTGTCAGATTACACTGCCCCAGGAGCATCATGGCCAAAAAGAGTCTTTGAGTTTCGAGTTGCTAGACTGGAATGTCGATGAAGGACTGCAGCTTGAATGTGGGTAATTTTGTGAACAGAACTGTCTTTTCAAAGTTAATCTTTCTGACCCTTTATCTGGAAGATTTGCTGTCCAGATTGAAATTTAGGACAGGAACAATTTGACATCATCGTGGCGTCTGACGTCTTGCTTGCCTGTTGTGGAGCCCCTGAAGCCTTGCCAGCAGTGCTAGCAAGACGCCTCAAAAGGACAGGTGCCTCTAGGGCATTGCTGCTGAATGTGCTTCGCAGTATTCGCCCGCAGCTGTCGCTTGGCAGAATGCGTTATGCACATAGAATATGTTGTGAGCAGGAAGAGAGTGTGTGGGAAAATGATGTGTTCACACATCTAGTCCGAAAATATGTCAGCATACAATGACTTTGTCTATGTATATACACACAGCTGGCAAGTCTTTGTGACCTTTTTGGGATTGTTGAATGACACTTTCAAAGGTTAAGCGACCTCCAACTAGGGGATCAAAAGGTCGCTTTCAATCGCCTGGCACATAATTTTGACATTTTTCCATTGTTTGGAAAAATCGACAAGCGCAAGCAAGCATATACCACCGTACTTGTGATTCTTTGAATGGGTTGTGAGAGCTGACCGGCTAAATCATGTTCATGATGTCGTATGAAGCAGCCAATTCCGATGCTGTCATCGTGATGAGTGAAAAGGTGTGGTGTTGTGTGGTGTTGTTTGCTTGGTGGCAGAACGGACTTAGGATTGCAATTTCGCAGCTTCAAATGAATGGCTTTTGTGTCTCAATTTTTGTGGTCTCCTCAACAGAGTTGGTTCCTACAGCAGCTGAACGTGTCTCCAACTTACCGGACTCAACGCAAATTCTGCTTGTTGCCAGTTGGACTCCTTTGGTACAGTCATCCGGATGTGATTCAGATGTTGGAGATGATGGATCGAGAGTCAGAGGAGGAGTCCACAGAATCCAAGACCGGCAAGACCGTTGACAAAGGATTCAAAACTGATGGCCCCCAACTGCAGGGTATGAATGAAGCCCTCGAGGCGTGAGGGTACAACATGGGCGATAAGATCCGTGGGCGACATTTCAGCATCAACAAGCTGAGTCAGCTCTTCGACGGACGGATCCGCCACATGGCCTTGAGCTCCTTGGGCCGGCCGCGAATGCCCTTGGTGTTCTTGACCCGAAAAGAAGATTTGAAGAAATGATTGAATGATGGATCCTGGAAGCCATTGATTTGATGAGAGGTGCTGTTGGGAATGGTGAAGGGTGGGCCTTCACCTGGTGCTGGGCTCCTTTGGCAGATTTTGCCACTTGATAGCAATGCTCGGAGGTGTTTCATGTTTCGGTACCTGCGGAAACTGTCCTGAGATACCTTCGCAGAATAATCGTCATGTAATTTTATGTGTCACCAGAGTCGTGTTTCGAACTCAGGACTGCGGGCATTATCGCAGAGCTCTTCAAACCTGAAGATTTGAAGCGACCTACGGTGGCCGCGGCGACCTTTGGCGCATTGTTGGTAGCTGAGAGTCAGGACGTCAACAAGGTCCTGGCGTTGGTGGCAGAAATTTTGGGCCCAGGATGGTTTTTTCCGGGAGTGGAGCCAAGTCGTTATTGAACATTTCAATCTCACACTTGTTGCTACCTAATCCCAAGATTCATATGCGGTAGATTGATTATATAGATGCATTCGCAGTTTGCAGCAGAGCTTTGGTCATCACACGGTGTTTATACTCGTTACACCTCGTTACTCGTTATTTTATCACCTTTGGATCTTGAAAAAATGCAAGTGCGAGGAGCTGCCACTTTGCTACTCCAATCCAGTTTGTTGAAGACACTGCAGAACCAAGAAGTGGATTGCACTTTGCAACAACTTGAGGCTGGCCGGGTGCTGTTGGGAACGGTGAAGGGTCAATTTTGTGATGTTGTTTTTTGTGCTCATCATCCAGGGGCCAAAGCTCCCAATCACTGCAGATGAATTGCGGAAACGAATAGCTTCTCTGCCAAAGTTGCTAGCAGCGTGGAGGCCTTCGCCTGGTGCTGGGCTCCTTTGGCAGAATTTGGGAAACTTTTTGAGATCTGAAGAAATTGCTGGGTTGGTGGGGAATGAATAATTGCAAGAGCCAAGCCAAGGCCAATCGTACCAATAGAGGTGCTCAAGGAATTGCGCTGGATATTTTGGACTGAGAGCTTTCCCATCTGATGCACCTTTCTCATGCTGTGTGCATGAAAGTTGCTAAATTAATCTTGAAAGCTGGCGATGCTCAAAATCACCAGTTTGGCATAGAAATTTCACAAGTGCCAAGCGGGAAAAGGCCTTCATTGTCTTTCGGACCGCGATGGGTCACGTCAGTCCAGTCTAACATTGTGAATTAGGAACCAAGAACATACAGCTACGTGAAGTGCATCCCAGTTGCCTAGGAAAAAAGTTCAAGAATTCACAGCTGTACACGAGCTGTTCTAATTGGAAGCATCTTGTTTTGAGGTACTGGACACAAAGAGAGCAAGGAGACGAAAAAACCGGAGGAACCGCCGAGGACTATGCAAGAATTGCCCAGGGATTGCTGCCCAAAGTTGGCAATCAATACTCAAAAAGAGAAGACACAGAAGTCACAGAAGACCCTTTTTTTTGCAATTTCCACTGGATTTTCTTTGCTGTATCAATTCTGCTTTATTTCCCTCCTCTTTCAGCATCACTGTCGCTACTTAGTCTACCAGCATTTCACAAGGCCTGGTAACACTGGTCACGAGGTTTTGTTCCTACCAGGACTCCAAGGCCAATAACACCGGCAATGCAGACTCCCAGAGACCAGCTGAAGTCCGCTGCGAAGCGAGTGAAGGTGGGAAAGATGTGATGTGTGTATTGTGTGCATTGCGTGTTGTGTTTGACACTGGGTTTTTTGAAGTCTTTTTGCATGAAACTAGCTTGCTCTTGACTCATGGAACAGGAGCGCCATGTGTCTTTGCGTGTCAAGAACTTGCGCTTCTTGGCAAGCCTCAATGAAGAAGCACTCCGTACACAGGCACGATGGAATCTCTTCAATCTGATTAATCCACAAATCTGTTGCCACGTTTGGCGCACCGGGGAATTCTTTCACGGCAAGCTGCGAGGCACGACTGTTTGCACTTCTAGAGCGCAGTGAGGGAGCGCTGCTTCCTGAGGCGGGGAGAGATTTTACTTGAAGCCAACGCGACTGGCCACGGTGCAGTTTTGCAAGAGTCAGAGTGAAGTCTGGAAGACTAACATTGCTGACAACGACACAGTTTTCCTGCCCAGATCTCCGTATCTCAGAAGGGTGTCATCTTTGATTTGGTGGCGCAGCTCTTGGATTTTGCTTTGGCGGAGCCGATGCCCAAGCGCTGAATGTTGAAGCAAATTGGTTTGTGCGTTGAACGAGTTCTGATCAGAACTGCAAAACGAGGGAAACTCCACCTTGAGGATGTTTTGAAGATGAGGATGTTTTGAAGATGGGTTGTAGTGGGTTGTAGTGTGTTATCGTGCCAGTACTGCAGGGCAGGAAAGCTGGCTGGAAACTTGTCCACTGCACCGGTACTCCCGCCTTCAGTTGCCTTTGCAAGCTTGTCCCTCATCTCCAATCCAACTGTGTCACACTTGAATATTAGGACCCAAGACAATGAAGAGACTGGAGAAACTCTGCATTTTCAGAACGTTGATCTTGGCTCTGTTGCCAGGCTCGGATTATGGAGCGTGTCATGTCTTTCGCTTTGGCTTTGGAGCATGGCAAGGAGGGCTCGGTTTTGGATCCATGGAGATCCACGAAAAGAAAGCGTGTTAGACGGTCCAGCATGAATTTGTAATTGCTGATTGTGCTTATGCTGCTTTGGGTGAAGCAAAGGAGCTTGCCATGCCAGTAGACTCTCGAACACAGGCAGGTCCCACTCAGAACAGTCCGCATGGCTAAAGCTTGGCACATTCAAAGTGTTGGTTGTCCAAACGATTCAAGACATCCAAGTCATCACAGTACGACTTTACATTTGAGGTTCTCTTTTAAACTCTTTTGGCATTTTGGCTTTGCATTGCCGGCTAAGCCCATGTTTCTGAGAATTTTGTGGATTGTTGTTTCTAGGCATTGAAGCTGGCTTCCCTTATTGACACCCAGCTGCTATGTCAGGCGAGTGCTTGCAATTGTAAACATCCAATTATCAACGTGAGGATGTCAAGAAAGCCAAGTGAGTCAAGCGCCAATGTCAGGACTTCTCGTATTCTCGTTTTTTTTGCATGTCCGAAGACCCAACAGGTCGTGACAGGGCCTTTCCGCCGACGCTTGCTGGCTTTGGCACGCAGGCGTTGTGAAGGAGGCGTGGTGGGAGCGGAGGTAGTGGAGAGGAAATAGGAAGATGTAGGAAGTCAGAGAATTGTCGCAAAAGCTTTCAGCACGTTCGGAAGAGTATCTCAAAGTAGCTTGGAGTCATTGGTCTATCGAGTCCATTCGTATGAGTCCATATGAGTCAAAGTCTATTGAATCCCTTCAGTGTTGATGTGGACTTTGATTTGATCTTGAAAGAAATGCCTGCAGGCTGCAATCGGAGGAGCTCATCGGGGCCAATGAAGGCAGATTTTGGAAGATCTAAAAACAAATTGCAAGTCTAAATCAACCTTGAAGCCAGTCACAATGGAGCTTGGTTGATACTCAGGCAGTCTGAATTCCAACTTTGTTGTGGATAGGCATGGGAGGAGGCTGCCAATGCGTGTTGCGAGCGAATTGCATGCTGCATTCAGCAGGCAGGTTAGTTAGCACAGAAACAAACCACTCGACTTGACAAAACTCTCTCAGAGATTCACCATTCCAACTGCAGACTGAAAATGTAAAAAAAGTCCAAAAGTCCAAGGCGATGGTGCAAAACGGTGATGCACGAGGACTGACATGGGTCCCACGGTGGGACGGGGACATCGGATGCGTGCTGCGTTTTTCTCGCCTCTAAAGACACGACATCGAGCGACTTACAGAGCGCTCAGGCCGAGGAACTTAAGGAACTTAGCCACAGCCTCAGCTTCTTCACTGTGTTATAGGTATTTATAGGTTGTAGTGACAAAAGCGCTGGTTGTATGTAGCCATTTTGAAAAGATATACACATAGATACTGGCACCTGGGCTGTACCATACGTTCAAGCATTTCAAGTTCTCAAGTGTGAAGAGTCTCAAACCAGTGAAGGAGGCAAAGTCATAGTAGTCTTCCCTTTTACAGAACCATTTTTCGAAACATCTTTTGAGTTGAGTCTTGCAAGACCTTGCAAGTACTTCAACTTGAGACAGAGTTCTTGGACATGTGCTTTGCTTGTCTATGCTTGTCTTATTGTCATTCTGCAGATCTAAGGCACGCTTTTCTGAATTTGTGCATGACATAGGGTTCGTGCTGGCAGTTTGTAGTCAGCTGGGTTGAAGAGCCGAGACTCTTGAAGTAAGTCCAGAAAACCTGTTGATCGTGATTGACACGGGGAATTGAGTCGGTTCTTCAGACGCCCTAGGTATCACTCTAGTTTCACAGCGCACTGACGCTGGAATAGGGCTTCTGTGCGACGAAGCGGTGTGTAGCTGAGAGCTCTCACTATATTTCAAAGGTCATTCTGAGCCATTGTCATTTCTTTGAGGAGCACAGCGATTCCACTGTTTAGGCAGCCGGATGCGGTAGATCGGGCTCGAGAGAAAAAGCTCACCACAGTGACGCCTGAGGCTGTTTTCAAGACATTGTCAGCACGACTATGGAAACCTAAAGTAAGGCGTCGAGATTTTCCGAGACCCTTGACGCAACACAACTCTTTGCATCACTCGTTTTGGTGGCAAGTTGGTTCAAGACCGTTCGCTGCTTTGTCGCTTCATAGATGCCTCAATGAAGTCGCAACGCCTCCTGGGGCTTGAAGCTCCAAGGAATGTTCAGAATGTTTGAAGGCCTGAGGACTTGTGAGTGGGGAATTGTTTGCATTACGGGAATTGTGGCTTTTTGCAGCTCTGGCACCTGTACAGACTGTATGTACACTGTACGGCAAGTTGTTTGCAGTTCTTCGGTTGTGTGTTGGAAGAGCAGATCTGAAAGATCTTTGATGCTGCCCATCTGATTATCATCTTTGCACTTTGGCTCACGCTGGAAATTTCACCAGTATGCATTGCGTCAGCCAGAAATTTTGTGCCAACTTTCAAAACATGACAACTCAAGTCGTACACGCAGAGAGACAGTTCATACCAAATATGTTTGAATGCATTCCTGACAACAGTGTTTTTAGGCATGCTCCATGTGGTCAAAGATCTAGGCAGTGAACGTGGGGAAACAAAAGTTCGAAACTACCGTCGCATGGCTGAAGCAATGGCAGCTACCGGTTCCACAGAGGAGGCGTACACCGGCTATGATACCTCAGGCCGCATAGGGAATTGAAAATCAGCATGCATGTTTTTGATCCCTTCTGTTTCTTACTACTAAATCCTTTGAGAGCTGAATCCAAAGGAGAGAAAGGAACCAAATCTTTCAAGAAATCCAAAATCAATAACGAAATCTGTCAAATGTTTTTCCTGCTGAGGCTATGCCAGCATGCAACAAGACTGGCAAGAGCAGTGGAATTGGGGTGGGGAATCAGCAGAGTACACAAGTGGAGATCAATTTTGTGGCAATGTGGCTTTCTTTGTTCCGTTTGCAGGAATGGGTGGTATGGGTGGCATGCCAATGACCAATGCGTCTGCTTCCACCAAAGATGATGGTGACTCACAAACACAGGCCAAGTCCGACCCGTCTGACTTGCAGGAGATGAAGTTGAAACTGGCAAAACTGCAGGCCGAGAATCAAAGGCTCATGCAGCTCTGCGAGACGGAACGGCAAATGCGACAGATTGAAGTGACAGCTTTCCAGCAGACCTTAGAGATGTATGCCGTACCACACTCTGAAGTGGATCAGTTGGTTCGACGCTTTCAAGAGGATACTCCTGCTCTGAACTATGGCATGAATGGCATGGATGGCATGAATGGCATGAACCCACTCATGTACGCTTCAAATGCCAGCACAGCGACAGGCTCTCCAGGTACGGGAACCGCAGGAACGGCTGCATCATTAGAGACCCTCTTACAGGATCTCTACAACAAACTCTATGACCCCCAAGATATACCGTATCGTGCTGAGAAGCACAAAGCAGATCACAGCGACAAGCAGGCTTTCACAAATAAAGACCCTTGGGAAGGTTCAGAAGGACATTCGGCCTTTACCAAAGAAGTGGAAGAGGTAGAGAAACATTTGGGCCGCTTGGAGAGCATGGTGGAAATGTCAGTTGATGAGCGCGCTCGAACAACTTTGTTGAGAATGACACCAGAGCAAGGTAAAGCCGCCTTGGCTAAAGTTGAAGAAATCATCAGAGAACAGGGCGGCTACTGCCGTAGCCTGTCATCCATGGTGCAGTCTGTGTGCCGCAAGACGGGGCACACGAAATAGTGAATCCAGCAACATTCTGCAGTATTCTCACAGTGGTGATTGTTCAACAATCACCGGAAATCCTTATTGTCCATGCCTTTCACAATCCCTTCGCTGAAAAAAGTCAAGCACGTTCTTTCGATATCTTTCGATATCTTTCGATACCCGATGCATCCCGATACCCTTTTCTTTGCAAAACAGTTGATCCCACGATTCGACAAACTCGACAACCCACCTTTCCCACTTTCGAGGCTGCACCGCTACTGGCAGCTCCGAACGGCCAGGTGATGGGTGAAAACAGGCACTCTGTGTGTCGTTGCAGACATATCGAATTGCTTCTCGTCATCTGAGATCTGAACTTGAAGCAAAAATTGCAGCCTTGAATTGTCTTGGGCAATAGCCAATTGGTAGCAAGAGATTTGAGAAGTGCAAACAAGAAGACAAATTGTTGCGTGGGCTTGTCTTTGTCCACTGTTCAACTTTATTCACATAGACAAAGGCAAGGGGAAGAATCGGGGTTGAGAATGTTGTTTCTGCTGCAGCCTTGTACAAATCGAGCAGATCGACAGTGACTGACAATATGAAGGTTTTTGAAATACCGTTTTGATTTGCGTGCAATCTGTTGATACTCAAATGCAAAGAACGCCAAACTCAAATGCAAAGAACGCCAATGCACCCCGCCAGCCTCACTCCCACCACCGTCTTACGTAGACTCACATGTGCGATGTGGTGAAATAGAAAACATTTTAATTCAAGGCCTGGTTTTGCCCCAGCATAGACAGGTGTTCAAGTCGCCTCAACTTTCTCGCATGTTCAATGGATTTGCTGCCAAAGTCTGGACAGCAAGTGGTAGCATTGCAAAGTCGGTGCACCACATGCGTTAATGCTCATGGCGGCGTTCTCCAAGAAGCGCAAGTGAAACGGAGGACATTTTCAGCAACAAGATTGGCTGCAGTGCCAGTGGTGGCAGTGACACTTGCAGGTGCTGGGCCCAGACAACTTTGTTGACCCAGTTAGACAAAACATCCCCATCCAAGGGAAAGACATTAAGAGAAAGTTCAGGAAATTTATATAAAGAAATTTACATGTGAATTGGCCGCGGCTGAATCATATCTTCATGTACACCCTTTGCACCTAATACATTATTGATCATTGTTGCATGCAGACATGTATACTGCATCGCA
This sequence comes from Breviolum minutum Mf 1.05b.01, assembly GCA_000507305.1. Lineage (NCBI taxonomy): Eukaryota > Dinophyceae > Suessiales > Symbiodiniaceae > Breviolum > Breviolum minutum. The sequence goes on from DF241514.1 coordinate 64,247, forward strand.
TTTCTATATAGATACAAGTGCATATTTACATACATGGGGGGCCTACTTGTGTTGTCACGGTGACATATGCATGCATAGTAGCATGAATGAATCTACGTTCTTCACTTTGGTGGGTTAAATGAGAAGGGTTGATGTCCTCCACATGGCACTGTCCCCACTATCGAATTGATACTGCTACTGCCATCACTTGCAGGGGTGTTCTGTCAGGTTTGCGTCGGTGCTTGACTCGAAGACATCGCTGCTCACGTGCTTCTATTCCTTCTCCCACCAGGTGAGCCAATCACGTCCTTTTGAAAGAGCAGGGTGAAATTCGTGAATCAACACAAAAAAGGATCCTTGGCAGTCAGGACAGTGAACCCTGGCACTGGCGAATGGGTGGTCCCGGAGGACGAACATTTTGTTGCATGTGAGAGTATTGATTCGGATATTTGCGGTCTTCAAGGATTATGGGTTTGTGGTGTCCTGCAAACATATTGGCAAAGTGCTGACGAGGACTTCCCGAAACCAAAAGGCATTGAGGAAACCTCCAACTATGCAGAGGCAAAAGCGCTCTCCCAGAAGCTCAAGGCTTTGAACGGCCAGGAGCGGATTGGTTGATTGAATTTGCAAGATTTCAAAGATGAAAAATACGCAGAAAGATTCGTTGGCACCACTTGAAATCTTGCAAGGCCAAAGCAAAGACTGTTGTCGTGATTGGCGGTGGTCTGTCTGGCTTAGCATGCGGTAAATACCTCTCTGATGCCGGGCACAAAGCTGCAAGGAAGCCCAGATTCAAAGTGACCGCGGTTGGACATTGACCGGCTCTGCAATTTACCTGGATACTGAGGTCGTATTGGAGGCCAAAGATGTGCTCGGTGGCAAGGCTGGAGATCCGAAAACAGAATCGGAATGGCCAAAGGTCAAGGGTCTTTTTTGTAGGTTCAAACCCGGGCATCAAGATGAGATCTCGGCGAAGATGCATAAAAGTGAAGCGGATTGTCTAAGCCTACTGTGCATATACGTGTTCTTTTGGGAGTCTAGGTGTTTTCTGTGATAGCTTTGCAACTGACTCCTGATTATCTGTCTCCTGCGTGGAGCACCCAGCTTCAATGTAGGTCTCCGCATGGCAAGATGAAGATGGCGATTGGATAGAGACCGGCCTTCATATTTTCTTCGGAGCTTACCCTAACATGATGAACCTCTTCGCAGAGCTTGGCATTGAGGACACGAGAAAATCCAGTGTTTGCATCCTTTCGCATTGATGGAGAGTCATGACTCGACGGGCCAGGATCGGCTGCAGTGGAAGCGTCACCAAATGACATTCGCAATGCAAGAGTTACCCGGAGAATTCACCACTTTCGAATTCCCCGGTTGGCCTGCACCACTAAACATGGCTGCGGCTATTCTCCTTAATCAGAAGATGCTCTCTCCGGTGGAGAGTCCTAGATGCATTCATTACATTCCAAGACTCAGCAGCATCACGGTAGTTCTGTTGTTCCAGATCTTTGGATGTACTGAACGCAACCCAAACACCTGAAAGCGGCTTGCAGCATTCAAACATGCATTGCATTGATAGGGACTTATCTTTCCAATTACTGTAAGCACATCTGGCAGGACTGAACATATTACATGACAGGTTGTAACACTGCTCGCATCAGATTGTCGTTGCTCCGTTGGTCTCTATTTATTGTATAATTTCTTCGCTCTGTTGGTCTAAGGAAGCTCCAGACCGGTCCACCCCTGCTGCCCATGCTTGTTGAAGGACAATCCTTTATTGATGCTCAAGATGAGTCTTCAGTAACCGAATTCTGCCGGAAGTATGGAATGCCCGATCGGATCATCGAAGAAGTGTTTATTCCCATGGCCAAAGCGCTTGACTTTATTGATCCAGACAAGCTTTCCATGACCGTGGTGCTCACTGCTATGAATCGTTTCATCAACGAAACAGACGGAAGCCAAACAGCTTTCTTGGATGGAAATCAGCCAGATCGTTTGTGTAAACCTATGAAGGAACATATTGAAAAGAACGGTGGTGAGGTGCGATTGGGAGCCATCGTTGAGGAGATCACTTTGGATGATACATCGAGGGTGAAACATCTCCGACTGCGTGGCGGTGAGATTCTTGAGGCTGATGAATACGTCTCAGCCTTACCGGTGGATGTCTTCAAACGACTGATTCCTGAGAAATGGTCCAAAATGCCTTTTTTTCATCAGCTTGAGAACTTGGAGGGTATCCCCGTGATCAATATTCATTTGTGGTTTGACCGTAAGCTGAAAAACATTGATGCCCTTTGTTTCAGCCGGAGTCCGCTCCTATCAGTCTACGCTGACATGAGTACTTGTTGCAAAGAGTACCATGACAGCGAACGTTCAATGCTGGAGTTAGTCTTTGCACCATGCGGGGCCATTGCTGGCAGCGCTACGAATTGGATCGCCAAGACTGATGAGGAGATTGTTCAGGTGCTTTGAAACACCTGCAGAAAATCTATTGCTGTTGCCGTGTTGACGTTTTTTCTTGTTTTGGGAGAATAAAGGTAATGTAGGTGTGAGGCAGAACAAGTTCGTGAAGATGGCAGTTGCATGAGCAGGCCACGATGAAGGAGCTTGAGCGGCTTTTCCCTACTGAGATTGGGGAGAAACTTCCGGATGGCGCCCGCTTGCGAAAGTCTCGTGTGGTGAAGGCCAGCCATTTTTCTTGTAGACTGTGGACATTTGTGGACGAGGGACACGGACATGCTGCCATGACACATGCCGTAAGCCGATTCACCATAACTGCATATCTTCTGTCCTCGGTGTCGTCCACCATGCTCATTTTGCTGTTGACATGATTGCATGGCTCTGCATGTCGTAGAGCACTTCAGGTGCCCAGAAGCGTCTATGCTGCAATCCCAGGTCGGAACAAGTTCCGCCCATCCCAGGTGCAGATGTTGAGATGGATCGGTCTGAAAGCCACAACCTGCCACAAACTTGCCACAGCCGTAGTTGATCTGCTCCAAGACCCAGCAGTTAAGGGTCGAGTGCTAGGGTGCTGTCCGAAAACATGACGCAGCCGTAGTTGATTTTGGTTGTGGCATGCTGTTTGCAGGCCACGCCGATCTCGAATTTCACTTTGGCCGGGGACTGGACAGCGCAGAAGTTCCTCGGTAGTATGGAAGGTGCGGTGTTGGCAGGCAAATTGGCAGCGCAGGTAGTGGCAGAAGCTGCTACGGGCACCTTTCATCAGGCCGGTCATGCCTGGAGTGTCATTGTTCTTTCTTCTATGCGGCTCTTAATCTTATTGTGTGGACATGCTTACATGTAGCTCCAAGCCAGGTGAAGGCGGTGCCAGACTTCATCAAGGAACAACCGGGAAAAGTGCCACGAGGTGCTTGACGGTGCTTAGGGCAATCGGCAATTCATCCACAGCGCTGATCTGAACGGTCCCTGTTGGAGGTCTTCGTGGCTCCACGGCGGTGGTGTTTGGCGGTGGTGCTGAATTGAAAGAAGAACACTTGAAAGAGCTCCAGGAACAGGACGCTCTTCACATCTCTTCACATCTCTTCACATCTCTTCATCTCTTGACTGGGTTGAATACTTTTCAACAACATGTAACATGTTCAAGAATTCAACCAATATACGGTGAGATACAGTGAGCATACAGTAGACGTCCTCTCCTTGAATCAAGAGAACAGCAGAGACAATTTTTTTGGAAGGGTGTCGTCGAGATTTCAAGAGTTGGTTTGAATTAGATAGGGAGTTGCTCTATGGTGGCGATAGTGTAACTTGAGGCATTGACACTTGACCACAAATCCACTGAAACTGGGATTCTTGCATTGCTTGCATTGCACTCCAAGGACCCTGCAGCGTTGCAGGAGTGAGCTTTCGCGGCATTGGAAAATGGCGTTTGGCAAATTCCTGATCGTTGACTTTTATTCAGATGACACTTGGTTCATTTGGTTCAATATTGTGCGCAAGCAATGCCTTCAATATGGATGCTATGCTGCAGCTTTGGCTCAAAAGCTTGAGAGCTTGGGCTGTGCAAACAATAGATTTCACGTTAGAACCCCGAAAGAATATCTCATCTTCTCACCAAACATGGTCAGTTGGTTTGCTACAACTCCGAGGTATACTTTGTTCCTAAATGTTCCACAGACGGATTGAGAAGACACTCCCAGGAGTCCGCAAAAACAGCGCAGTGTGTTTCGGATTCCCCGATGTATTGATGTCGCGGGAACCTTAGGATCAACTGGACCACATGATCTGAAGCTGGGTATGGCTGGACAGCCTCAGTTGTGGACTGTAGAATTCCCCTTGTTTCACTGAGGATTTGTTGGTGAGAATACCCAGCATTCTTTTTTTTCTCCTAACACTCACCAACAAGTATGGACTACAGGAAGACAGAATATGTTTACCCAGGCCAAAGAATCCAGCCGAGACTGATGGTGGCGCACTTGGGACACAGTTTGGTTTGTTGTTGAACACGAACCGAAGCAATAGCAGCTTGTTGAAAAGAGAAGCCTTGTCGTGCCATTTTGAAAATCTTTCATTGATTATTTTAAATAACCTATTGCAGTACTGGCAGTATATTGCCAACAAAGTTGAGGGTTGAGAGATGCTGAATGATACGCAGGTCCAGACGAGCTCGCTGAGACCAGACGGAGATGCAAGCACATCAACTACTACCTGGACTGAAGCAGTGCCAGTGTCAAAGACAAGTCAAGTCTTCGATGTATAGTTGATTAAGAACAAGCAGAAGGAGCTAGAGAATCTATAAAATCGTCTTGCTACGAACATACACGTGCATGCTATGGCTATGATTGATCTCGCAGGACTTGATCCCTTCACGATTCTATTTGAGCAGCGAAGTGGTGTCAGCTCAGTCAAAGGCACTTTTCTCACGTGGGCTGTGCACTTTGACATGGGCTGTGCACTTTGATCTCGCTTCACCCTGCAGGGAAAAAGCAAATGGAGTCACCTCGACCCTTTCCAGGTTTGACATGTCGAGTCCGGTGCATGAAGCTTTGATTGCCTGATTCACTGATTGATTGCCTGATTGCCTGATTGCTTTTGATCAGGCTTTGAGCACCACACAAATGCTTAGGGCCAAGTCGAAGGGGGAAGGCCAGTACCTAGCACGCTGCAAAGACACTCAAAAATTCGATTCGATTACACTTCCGGAAGCTAACATAGCACCTGCCAGGAAGCAATCCAAAAAGGAAACTAGTCTTCCAACCATCCATTTTCAGGTGCTATGTTAGTTTCAGGGAGGGTACAGGATTTGTTGAATTTGACCAAGTCTGAGAGTGAGAGAGCCTTGAGAGCCTTGTTGTTTCGGTCTGTGTCGCAGATGATGAAGAAAAAAGCAAGAAAAAGAAGAAGAGGTCTGTGCTTACTCAATTGTCCAACATGGGGAGCTTTCATGTTTAAAGCACGGTCATAACAAGAATTCTCTTTGTTGATGTATGATTATTTTTCATCTATTTGTCATATCATTTCATATCATCATGATTATCTTCCTTTTTCCGGGCTTTCTTTCTGTGCTTTTTCAATTCAGGAGCTGCTCGCCTTCTTCAGAGCCGGAACCCACCGGACGTGCTGAGCTTGGGCCAACGAATCATTCAATGAATCATTTCATGCGTTGTTGTATTAGAAAATTCATGAATGAAATGAACTAAGAAATCCATTCACATATTTTTCACGAATCGTTTGGCACGAATCGCCATTGTGTAGAACTTCCCAGGTGGAGAGCTGGTGAACAAGCTTCATCGCCGAATAGAGGAGCTGAAAGAAGAGTCTTGTGACCCAAAAACTCGGAGCTGAGCTCACTCAGGTTTTTCTAGGGTTCCTTTGAGAGGCACAGGAGTTAGGATTCAGTGAAAGATTGTCACACGTTCAATGTTTCAACATCTTTGTTGATTTTTTTGGACTTTTCTGTATCTTTTTCTATATCTTTCTTTCGATTTCTTCAGTTTTTTACACATTGCATTTAGACCAAGGCGCCGTGCACGCCAGTCGTATTTGGACAAGGTGATTTTTCGTGTCGTTTGGGCCGAGCTCGAAGGAGAATCTGAGAATCTTAGACTTCACAAATTCAGCTTTGAGACTCAAAAAAACGAAGTCATGAAAACCTTCATGAAGGCTTTGTGGCTTTGTTTTCAATGGTTTTCAGGCCAAAGCTGCAGAGGTCCGTGCAAACCGAGAAAAGGAACCAACTGATTCGACAGAGCCGACCTCAAGGCAGGGTAAGAGCGGTAAGACCCGGTAAGAGGTAGTGCTGAGATGTGCTGAGTTCTCAGGGGCTTCTTGAAAGCTTGGCAGAGTGGCAACACAGTTGCCATTTGGGGCGCTCGATGTGGCCAGGAAAGCAAGTCAGCTTGAGGCCTCGGACCGGAACTCCTTGAGTAAGCTGCTAGCGGCTAGCTGCTCCGAACTTTTTGCACTTGTTTAATTTTGGTGTCTCGGAAGTTGTCAGGCAGCTGAGCATAGCAGTTTTGGAAGATCCATCATTAGTTGTCATCAAAAAGCCTTGTAGAAATCAGAGGAGCCTTTTTGATCCTTTTTCTAGGTCCTCAAAAATTGGATGACCATACAGTGCAGATGGGTGGAAGATGAAATCTTGATCGCAGCGCAGGGGAAGAGACGAAAATTGGAGGAGGAAGCGGAGCCTGAAGCCATTAGCCTCAGTTGGACTCGACTCGACTTGAATTGTTGCAACTGTGGAAGATTTGTCCATTGAAAGGCTTTCTGATGCTTTTTTGAAATTCGATTTGTTTCGCTGAAAGGCACATAAAGGCACATGTTTTATGACTTCAAGACAAATGTCATTCTAACCTTATGTGTCTGTCGAGGCTGGCCGCCTGACCTTCGAGGTGGCACATACTGTCGTTTTTTCTTTGCAGGTTAGGCTGCAAGCGCAAAGGTTGCTGGGGTAGAATGAGCTGAGGTAGGCATAGGACAAGGTCGAATCATTAGGCAGCATGGTTTTTTACATTTCCATCTGGCATTTTCATCAGACACTCCGACCTTGTAAAAATCTATGGCTTCAAATTCACCCCTTTGCATTCTCGTGCTCCCACCGTACAGGCAACTGCTGGGCAACTGCCCTTTGAGGCAGGTGTTGGCTTGCGTGGCCAGAAGGCAAGGAAGCTCCAGGCAGACCTACGAAAACAAGAGGCAGGTCACAGCTGTTGCATCGTGCATCATTCATTGGGGATAAGGAAAGGGTTCCAAGGGGCACAACGGGTAGAATTCGGAATCTTTGTGCCTTCACCATGCAGGCAGCGTCTTTGAAGCTGAAGCAGGCTGAGTCGCAGGGCAAAGGCGAAGAAGTGCGCAAGGTAGGCAGAGACTCAAGTTTCACTTCAATGAGTCTTCAAGATTTCCAAATGTTCGGCAACACATATGTCTGTGCATGGAGTATCAAATATGTATCATTATCATCATGATTGATGCATACTATCTTGTCTTTACACACTGATATTTTGAAATATATATTATAAACACGCGTGTCGCAGGAGATGTTCGGTCATGAGTGTGATTTCACCTAGATACTCCAAAGTTTCTTGTCAGACAATTTGCGTTCCGAGATGTTTCAATTTTACCAGTGGGCACCTTTGGGAGTTTTTAGAGTGGAGCTCTTGCAGGAACTTGCGTATCAGAAAGCCTTGCAACGCGCTCGGGGTGAGAAGGCGTTTGTCCTGCAAACGCATGCAGAACTGAAGCATGCTGTTTGTTGACACCAGGGACTTTCACTGTGCCAAAATTCGTGAGAGGTGCACGATGATGTGAGCAAACTCCGGAAAGTACAGAAGTCTATGGAAATGAAGAAGAAGAAGGGTCAGGCTTGACGCCACACCAAAGACTCTCTCTAATGCACGTGATTTGCGAATGGTGCTTGCACATGTCTGGTTTGGAGATTTGGATGATGCAGGCAAAGTTGGGCCATTAAGATGTATATCTTTCTATCTGTATTATATTATGTATTTATATATATAATACATCATTAATCTACATTACATACAACTAGCCTCAGATGCTAAAGATCAGCTCCGATATATAAATGTTGCATCAGTCTCTTGTATTTGAAGTTTGATCCACTGTTTGTTGGTTCAATGTTCAGTGTTTGTTGCAGGAGAGATGGGAGGCAAAGAAAGAGAGCGACAAACAGAAGGTCCAGATATTTTGCTGCTTCACTTCAGAGTGGAATGATCACATTTGTGGCACTGCTACCCTCTGCAATCAATTTACACATCAAGTGCGGGGATGTGTGCGGCATCGCCCAATCCCTATGACACAATGATTAATTTTGTATATTCATTGTTTATTTCCACCATTGTTCGGACTGAGACTTGTTCAATTCATTTCAAGGAACCAAAAAGCATGACCATGTTGGTCTGTTTGTTCAGGTTGAAGAGCAGCAAGCGCAGAGAAAGGAAAATCTCCAAAACAGAGGCATTTCAACAGAGTGCTTTTGGACAATTGCATCAGAGACAAACTTCAAATATGAAAAATAAAACGGAGCATAGCTACGGTAGCTACTTTATCAGGATATCTCTCACACTGCACATTTCTCACACAATTCGTGAGAATGCAGCTTGACGTGCTGAGGGACCAAGAAGAAGTCCAAGATGCAGCAGCGCATGGGCTTTGAGGGCGAAAAAACTGGCTACTTGAATTCAGGTCCCTACTAGATTGAAGCGAGGTCAAACCTGAGTTAAAACTGTTTATTTCTGGTGATTGGCCGGCAAATGGTGGCAAAGCACATTGGCCATGCCATTGCGTTGTCTCAAAGTTGCCTTACTCAAGGCTTGATGCTCGAAGGAGCTGTGTTCATATCATCATATCGTGTCCTTCTGTCAGACCTGCAGACTTTCTCATGTATGGGCGGATATAGGTGGAACATGGTGTATGTACAAGGAAAATGATGTCAGTCATTCTCTGCATGACATGAAGTGGACACAATCATCGTGCAGGGAAGGAAAAATCCTCACCTGTAAGCCGCAACAGTGTAGATTCCAGCGACTCGAAATGCTGAGTCCAAAAAGCTGGGAGCCGAGGGAGAGCTCGCGTGCTTTTGGTGGGAAGGGACAAATTTCAGTATGTACGGTTTTCTGAAAACAGCAGTGAAGTAGGCGAAGACGCATATCTCGAATGCATGGTTTTGCAATCATGTTTTATACACGTTTTAGGGTTGGAACCTGCTGATTTTGGCTCGCGCTTGCCAGCAATGATGGATCTAAGATACAAGTCTCAACTGTACCTTTTTTGCAGTCACTTTAGGTTTAAAGGTCCGGGTATAGTGTTAATTATTTGATATTATTTGTAGACAGAACTTTCAAAGTCAAGCCGATGGACTTTGCTTTCAAACTCAGGCCCTAGGATTCGTTGTGGTCTTTGAAATCGCCTTAGTATGCTTGGACCCACATCCCATCACATCCCACTTACCAGTGGCGCAAAAGGCCCAACCGGGAAGTAGTTCTGATTTGACCGATCTCAAAGTGAATATGCACAGGGTTTCTGAACCTCGATAGTCACTAGTTTTTGCGTTTGCCTCATGTCCCGAAGTCGCGCATTGCGCTTGCCTGTAGTGTTACTTCTTCACTTCGCTGATGCTTGGAACTTCAGTACCTGCATAGACGCAGCAGAGGCTGAAATTCGGAGAGCACCCGACAAGTCAGAAATGTTTGTGACAACGTCCCGGTTGTACAAAAGACATTTGGCGGAGTATTTCTGCGGCATGAGCGAAGGCATGACCGCTCTGGAACTGGGAATTTATCATGGCCATACGACAGCAGTGCTGGCGGCGATCTTTAAGAAAGTCATCTCTGTGGATATTCAACAGGAATACTTGGAGATTGCTTCAAACCATGTAGCCGGACATTCTAATGTTGTGTTTCTTTCCATGAACTTGATGGTGGATGATTGGAACATTTTTGCAGCAAATCCTGTGAATGTTGTGGTCATAGATGCGAACCATGACTATGAATTTGTCAGGGCAGATGCGGAAAACGCTTTGCGCCTCCTGCCCAAGCTTCAGTTTTTAGTTTTTGACGACTACATTGAGGAAGCAGTTGAACGGGCCGTCACGGAGTTGGAAAACAAGGGCTTATTGACGGAATGCCGGGGAATCGGCGAGGGCTTTGACGGGTCGCCTTGGCGAGTACAAGATGGGGATCCCGAGACAGGTGAAACATTCTATCGAACGAGTCGGCAGTCGGAAGGGAGAATCTGCCAGCGTGGCCGCAAAGCCGGCTCTGGCACCAAAGTTTTCCCAAGTTTCGTGGACAAGCGATTTTTGCTTTACAAGCAGCCTCTGGAAAGTATGTGTGTAGACGGCATTTTTAGATTCCTTGCAGATGGAACGATAAAGACATCCTGGAAGATTCGAGATGCAAGATGGCTCTCTGTTGAAACAGCCCCTGGCTCAAAGGAAGATATGCTTCGCGTGCAAGCGCCTGGTCTTGTTGAGATGGACCTTCACTTCAATTCTGGTCGGACCGCCTTTATGCTTTCAGAAAGAGGGAATCCACAGCCGCAGTGGTTTGGCATTTTTGACCAGGTCGTTCATCGACCATTTCAGTTCAGTAGTAGCTTATTCTGAGAGCAAAAAAATGGCAAAAAATGACACTAGTGGAATTTGGGGTCAAGTTCTGCCATGGTGCAAATTTCTAGAAAAATACTAAGCATGGGGCAGAAGGTTTCAACGTCAAGCTTTGTGATAGTTCCTTCCTACTTTAGCTGCATGTTCCAGCTCGTTTGTGTGATCAACAAAAAAGTGGGAGATTGCAGATGGCAGTGTAATTTGGGTTTTCTAGGCGTGCTCGCATGTGTGCAGCGGCGTGCCGTCTCCTGACTCAATTTCTACTTCAGTTTTGCTGCCACATCTTCGACCATTTTGACCTTGCTTGATTTTGGTGTGTTTTTTCAGTGTGTCCGTGTACCTTGCATGCCTGGAAGTGCCCAAGCATCGCTGGAGCGTACGGTGTGTTGTGGTCTGACGGTTGCCTCTGTGTGCCTCTACTGTAGGGTTATTGCTCTCATCTCAGACCAGGTGAAATGATCACACTGAGAACATCAGCCCTTTGATGACTTTATTTCGCAACTCAGGCTCAAAGATTCTTTGATGTTGTTTGTGGCCTTTAATGGGGTGACAAGGTGCTCATGTGTGAATAGGTATTGTATGCACGCCAAGAACAAGCTTCAGTCAAGTTCAGTATTCAATACATCATCATGTCAAGCCAAGGATCAAATTTGATACTTCTGGGACGTACCATCTGTATGAATTCGCATCCATTATCTGGATTTGGCATGATTTGACCATTTTCATTATGCCCCAAAGCTTTCCGGCTTCCTTTCGCCTTTGATCTTCACTCTTTGCCATGGCTTGAGTCTGGTGCCATGTCTGAGCACAGCGCGTGCTGTAATGTGCATTCAGACGAGGTGGAATCCTTGGAATTTGCCACCTAAGATATGGATGAACATAGAAGACTGAATATGGATGCTTTCTTTTTGTAAGAAAAAAGTAACAGATCCTTCAGAGAGCATGTATCTGGTATAACATGGTATAACGGTGAAACTGGTACAAGGCACTTCCGAAGTCGCGGAGCTTGTTCGTTGGGCTGCTGCTCTTCTATTCCATCCTGGCCTGCGTGGTGACCTTCTCTTGGGCCGGATGGCCCAGAGTTGCTCTTGTAACGCCGCAACTGGATCACTATTTTTCGTTCGTTTTTTTTTGTTGCAAATGTTCCGGCTGCACCCATGTCACCATGTCCTTTCCCACTCGATTTGATTCTCACAATTGACGCTAAGGCTTTTCACTGGATGGACAGAAATCGTGCCATGGCAGATTTGCCCTGCTTCTTCCGGTTGAAATAATGCACACGACAGAAAAACAAGTTTCAGTGTGCTCAGAAACAAGATGTCATCATTTTTGTGACAAGATGCCATCATGTTTGCCTTCATCCTACCGATGTCCATTTTTTTGCCGCAGTTTGTTGGACACTTTGTTTGTTTGTATGTATGTATGTAAGTAAGTAAGTAAGTAAGTATGTTGATTGTTGATTGTTGATTGTTGATTGTTGATTGTTGATTGTTGATTGTT
>DF241515.1:2531-21018 GCA_000507305.1 Breviolum minutum Mf 1.05b.01
GATGATGATGATGATGATGATGATGATGATGATGATGATGATGATGATGATGATGATGATGATGATGATGATGCAATGATGAATGATGATGATGGTGATGATGATGATGATGATGATGATGATGATGATGATGATGATGATGATGATGATGATGATGACAATCATGACAATCATGATGATGATGATGATGATGATGATGATGATGATATCACATTCCAATCACATGACATGACTCCTTCACATCCACTTTCACCGCGTGTTCCCAGTTTTTAGCCTTAGTGAGGTCTAAATCGAAGATATCAATCCCAGCAGTAAGAGCACTGGCATCACCAGCAAAGAGCTTTTGAAAGCCAGCTTCTGCCCAAGCAATCCTCGGGAATGGATTTGATTTTGTTCACAAGCAGATTGTTTTTGAATCGTGGAGATGCTGAAAAAAAAGACCTCAAAAAAAAAAAACGCTGTTTCAATCAGATTATTGAAACTCATTTCTGGTTGGTGGTTTCAACCCATCTGAAAAATATTAGTCAAATTGGAAATCTTCCCCAAATAGGGGTGAAAATAAAAGATGTTTGAAACCACCACCTAGATTCAAATTGACAGTTGCCAATTTCCCTGGATGTTCTTTCCACGCACAAGGCAACTGATGCAAGGACTTATTTTCTTGGGGTGTGTATGTCTTAGCATCGGCGAGAATCCGCTTCATCAACCAAACTTTACGTCTTTCCTCCATCTCCACCCCAAAAAAAACCTACAGTAGTTCTCTTTGAACCACCCAGTTGAAAAATATTTAGTCAAAAATGGTGCATTTTCTCAGGTAGGGGTAAAGATAAAACATGTTTTAAACCACCACCTAGAAAAAAAATCACACACACATCTTCCAACAATTTCCCCTTTAAGCTCCACTTAAACCCTCCAAGATTCAGATCGCTCACACGAAAGGTGACGTCCAGCTCCATTTCGGTTCGCCACACTAACTTGTTACAAATAAAGCCCAACTTTCCGCCATCCTTCACCTCGAATTGCAGAAGATTGTCGTAGAGAAATCCGACTTTCAGTTACAGTAAGTTGGCTGCTCCCTTTGCCAGTAACAAAAATGAAAGTTGTATATAGGGATTCCCCAAGCGAAATCATTACACAAAGTGCTTCGGGGGTAAATCTGCCACCAAAAAGGGCTATCTCAGCTGCTGGCCTATCAGCGCTTAGCAGCTGAAGATGCTGAATTTCTAAGGGGGTTCAAGGCCCTCTTTGGAATCCTGACATGGAAATGTACACGGTTGAAGATGAACGGCGAAAGGAACCTACAAATCCTCGCCCAATAAAAGAAAGGAACTGGATCTGAACCAAACCTCTAGGGAGGTTTATGTTCCAGCAGTTAATCTTCCAGGGTTGTAATTCCGAGGTTTTACTTAACCTGTTGAACCTCAATTAACGTTGTTCCCGGATGCTTCCAATAGCCGTTGGAACTGCTGGGGAAGAGGAGGTTACTACCCTAATCGTTGGTGATATCACTTACATAACATATATCATATGTACAAATATCTGGCCAAATTAAAATATTTCACCTCTCGCTGGATTTCCCTGAAATAAGGGGATTTCCCTTCCTTAGCTACCTTTTGGGGTGAAAACTCGTGTGAGGTCGCGAGCTAATTTGACCAGAAATATATGGTGTAGAGATATACCTAATGGTTTCAAAACAAAAAAATGATTCCAACAAAGGACAAATCCATCCGAATCTACCATTGGATCCAGGGCCACAGATACCCGGGACCCTAAAACCTAACAGCAAACGCCACCTGAAAATGGGCCATTTTACCCAAAAGGATACTTTTTCGTATTTCCAACCCATCCATTTTTTCAGGTGCGAAAATGTCATAGTTCGTTTCAGGGGGTGGAAAAAAAATCATAAAAAAAACAAACGGGCCAAAAACCTTTGCAAATCAACTCAACTCAACTCGGATTCCTTCCAATTTGTCCATCCAAGTCACAAATTCAGCAGAGGCCTTCACATGTAAATCCAAGGGGCATGTCTTCATACCCATCTTGAACTTCACCCTGGTATCTTCAAAGCTACTTCCTTGGATATACTCCCCGGCCACGGATAAATCTTCGACCCCAAAGTGTGCAAAGCCACTGATCTCGTCGATTTTCACATTTTCCTGAGAGCTAAACAAAAAACAGTGGTTTTAAGCGTTTGGAAAGCTTGGAAAGAAAACAACAGCCAGCCACCTTCCAACTGGTTTGGTTTTTTTTGGGGGGGTGAATTTGTGGGAGAATTCAATAAGACAAAACTATTTTTGGTGGGTTAACCAACCCAATTTGAAAAATATGCGCAAGTCAAATTGGATCATTGCCCCAGGGTTTCGGGATGCAAATAAAACATATTTGAAGCCACCAGCTAGAAAATGTCCTTAGTTTCACGAAAAGACATCCTTTGAAACAGAGAGAGTAGCAAGGTGATATCATCAGTTTCGGGATCAACACAAACAGCTCAAGTGTTGGTACTTGGAAGTAGAAATGAGGTCCCTTTTTGTTATCTGAGTGAATCACGCATATGACAAAATAAGTACTTCAATTATTCAAAATTGGGATCTCTCTTAAATAGGCCAGGGGGATTCTCCTACCAAAGTATACCTTTTCGGGATGTTTTTTGTTGTTCCGCTCAGTGTTTTGGTTACCTGCTCGGCTGCGTTTTCATCATTACTAGTTGGTGGTTTCAACCCGGGTGAAAAATATTAGATCATCTCCCCAGGTAGGGTTGAGAAAACGAAAATACTTGAAACACCACCTAGATTAGTTCATCAATCTGCATGAAAATCTATCAATTGGTGGGGGGATAAAAGAAACTGCTTCAGGGCATATTCCTGGCGTCGAAACATGTTTTGCTTCATCTACTCTTTGACATCCAAGTACTTTATCTACCTTTCCAAGTATGATGACCTTCGAAGCTTTTTTCAGCATCCATCAAATGCCGACGAATGGCACCAAAAAAAAAAACGATTCCAATCAAAGTGGATGTTTTTGGGGGACTGGGAACAAACAAAAAAATACAGCCTACAAAACCAAAAGAGCCACGCAATTTAAAAAAAGAAAAAACGGGCCTTACTTTCTATTGAATCCTGGTTGTTTAGTAGGGATCCTTATAATGGCCTACTATAATCCCCACATAACTGCATTGGTAGTATAATCCCCTATAAACCCTGAACAACCTGGGGCCCTTTTTTCAATGGCTCAAATGGGGCCCACGCATCCTTTAGTGAAAGTAGAATGTAGAGGCAGGACCCAACTCAAATATGTGTGTCCAAAATTCTATCACCAACCTAAGACCCAGTGGTCCTGATCAATGGTTGTAGCAAAACACCAGCAACCATTCGGGATGTTAGATGTTTCCTCTCTCAACAAATGCTGGTTTTGGACTTGGCCAACCCTTGGCCGACTGTTGGGGATGCAACATCTTGGGCAAGACAAACATTCGTAGGTTGGGGTTATTTATCCTCTACTTTGATAGCATTCAAAGACCTTTCAAATGAAATGTCTCAAATCTTTAGGTCGTTTCCTACCCAAAACCACACCATCTTTGATGAGATGTGATTTTTCATAAGACTTTTGGGGGGGGAGCAATTTTGGGGCAAAAATCCACCAACAGTATCCCATACCGTTGCGGGAAATTCCAGCCCATTTGAGCCACGAAAAAAAAAAACTACTTTCCATTGAATCCTGGTTGTTTAATAGGGATCCTTGCAATGATTTATGAAATAATCCCTATGTATATAAATGCCGCCATATACTCTAAGCAACCAGGGATTTTTGCAAACGCCAGGGATCCAACTTATAATTGCATGCTCCGGTGGGATCGTCCACATCTTCCGATACACCCAGGTCCAAGTCTAAGATTGGATCTTGTTCATGAAGCATATCGGTCAACATCAGATTCACTCCTGTCGTTTTTTTGGAGGAGCAATTTTCCCGCGGGTCCCTGGTGCAGTTGAAAACGGGTGAGAAAAAAAAAACACAAAAAAACAATAAGAAAAAAAGATCTTCCAGAGAGTGAACCTGTCGCAGTGGCCAGTGGCCTTTGATATCAAATGATATCTATATCGAATTCTATGACTCTATAATATACATCGACATGGTCGATATCTATACATACTAGAATAGTGCCCTATATAACCCATCATATCTATCGCTATAAATTGTATATGGTGGTATATTATAAGTAAAGACGTGACATCAAAAAGCGATCAACCTCCAGGTCTGAGCATGTGGAAAAAGCAGCCGCCAGGACTGAAAAAAATCCCTTCCAAGGTGATGGTTTTTGTTAGGCAACTGCAATATCTTTTTGGAAGAAAAGGGTGTTTTTGTATGGGTTGATTGATGTTAATTGTCTTTGGGGTTATACTTCCAAAGATATGTTTTGTAAGTTCGTTGTTAGGCAACTGCATATTGAAACTTCAAAACACAACTCAACGTTTCGTCTGTTTTTGTATGGGGCTTTCCCTTTACAAAAAACTTACGAGTCCAATTCGTGTTTGAAAAAACCAGCTGCCAAAAAGAAACACCCCAGATCTCCAGTGGTCGAATTTCGAGATAAAAATCCCACAGATGACTTTTTCAGTCCACCAGGTACCACTGGCCCCCTGGTGGAAAACAACTCAACCTTACAAAGGTGAACCGCTGACCACTAACCGACTAACCACATCTGTTTCTTCAAGTAAGCCACGTTGTTTCATGGGTATTCCGGTATTCCTGGTTTGTTTAATGACGGGATGCTTTATGAAATGATCCCCACATAACTTGGTAGGATTGCACCCCCTATAAACCCTGAACAACCACGGGCCCTGTTTTTTATTGCTCAAGCAACGTTGAATTGCAAAAAAGACCCGTTCCACCGATCATCTACTTAACCAAATGCCTAACCACCAGTTCAACCCAATCAAAAATCCACCCATCAAAAAAAAGAACACTCACCAACTCCCAAAAGAAGAGAGAGAAAACTCTCACCCACACCCACCTGCTGCATCCAACATGGGCATAATCTGATAATTCAAAGGCTTTCCTGACTCGGCCACTTCTTTCGCCAGCTTAAAGACTCGGCACAAGTTCACCTAGAGGACCAGCAGCGGCTCTGCCGACACCGTGGGTCCACGAGTTGTTTCGAAAAGATCCCCCGATCCGTAATTGGGAAGTGGATACCTCCTGCCATATCAAAATGACTGCCAGGGTTTTGGGTCCCAAACTCTACTGGCCATTGGCCATCACTTTTCTAGGGTACCTTGAAGGAAGTGAAGAAGCGTGATTCGGTATGTTAGATTTCCGGAGGCCTGAAATTGCTCGTCAAATTGGGTAACCTGCTGAAACCAAGTACTGGTCATCAATTTTAGTATATTGCTCACCATTCAAGTGGAAACCAATGCATATATATATATATAGCATATTCTGCTTGTTTGCAAAATTTCGGAATATTCATTTTCAACCCATGATTCCCCATGGATCTATCCATAGGAGGTACGACTGGATCCATAGGGATTGGCTGGTGGTTTTCTCGAAAGGCGATTCCCACCAACTTCCTAGGAAACCCACCAGCTCCCCAGAGGCTTACCAAGTGGCTGCAATTGAATGTTACTAACGAAAATGATTTCTGCAATTGTTTGTTCTTCCAAAAAAATCTGAACGAAAAGGTGACGGTGACCGGAACTTGACTTGACTTGCAAAATTCCCCGACTTCACCGCCTTTTTTGACTCCGAAACTATTGGATTTTCCCGCATTAAGCATTCTACCATTTGTGCTGATGTTCCAAGCTGGGGGTAGCTTCAAGGATCTTTGGTAACCGCTCCACTCCAAATCGCTCCAAAATTCGCACCCCCAAAACCCAGCATTTTCCAAAATCCCGGGACCCCAAGAAGTATACCATAAGTACCATAAGGCCCAGAAACAAAAAAAATATAAAAAAAACACAGCAAAAAGGGGCCTCGTTGGCCGCCTTCATAGTCTTCAAAGCATTCACAAAGATCATAAATTCCGCCACCACTAAATTCAGACTTCCCCAGGCATTCTGTTTCTGTGCCTCCGAGGCAAAGGCCGCAAAAGCTCTCGCTTTTTTGAGAGTCTGAAATGGTGGAAACCCCGAGGTCTCAGTTTCCAGCCCATTTGGGTTCGGGAAAGCCCCCGGAATTTTTTTTTCAAAAACGGCAGGGTATTATTTGAGCAAATTTCGGGGGTGAAAAAACACGCTTCCTATAAGTTTTAGTTGTCACCAAAAAATAACGTGCTGTGTTCCAAAAGTAGGTACCCCATACACTCAAGCTTTGGTTTCTTGAAGAAAAAATAAAGGCCTTTTCAGTGAACAAAAAAAGGTAGATTTCCACCGCACCATTTTTTCCATTTCCACACACTGTCATCCAACAATTGAGCCACGAAATAAACCATTATTACTTTCCATTATATTGGTTGTTTAATAGGGATCCTTATAATGGCTTATTAAAATCCCTATATAACTGGGTAGTATAATCCCCTATACAACCTAAACAACCAGGGTTTTGTTCATTGCTCACCTGTGTCTCACCTGGGGTCCCCAACCTCTGAGAGCTCAATGACTGACATTTCATAAACATCCGTGGTGACAAATTCCATGAGTTCTTTCATCATCTGTGCTGCCACGCGATGCCAATTGCCATGAGTTTGCCGCCAGCAAGCAGAGACGTTGACAACCTGGTGGGTGGTTGGTTCACCACCCATCTGAAAAGTCAAAAATGCGCACTGTCAAAAAAAATGGTCTCCCAAATCTTCCCCAAAATAGGCGGCTTTGAAACGGTAAAAAAACATGTTTCCCCCACCCCCAAATCTTCCCCCCAATTCGTAAAGAAAGTTCTCAAAAAAAAATCGTTGAAGTGTTTCACCACCTAAAAAATTCCCCTATCCAAATCTTCCCCATCCATAAAAAGTTTCAAAAAAATCCGAGTTGTTTCACCTAAGCAACACCATTAAGATAGGGATCCATATAACCTGCCGGACCAACTAAGGTCTCTTGCCAAAACATACCTTCAATCAACGACTCCAAGATCGTCACCTGAGGCCCAGGCCGTGAGTTCCGCGGAGGGTTTGTGGGTGGGGGTTGGACTTGCGGGGTTTCCGAAAAAAAAAAAAACACACAAACCAAATGGGTCTTTTTTGAAGAGTCAACTTATAAAATGACGATTTTTTTCCCGTTTGGATGAATGGGAGTTATATAATGGCTCGAATCTTTAAAAAAGAAAAGATGTGATCTTCGGATGAATGGGATCAAAAACCCATGGGAATCCCATGGGATTGAAGAGGGATTTTTGTTGTTGTTGGATTGGATTCCGTTCCCTAAATGCATGATAACCTTGTATAACCTTAATAATTTTCCATGCTAAAATTATAACTTAATAAGGTGTATTTAAGGTGTAGCACCTTATAGCCTAAAATACACCTTGTATAAATTATGATTCACCATGTGAAAATGGCTCGATAACTTGATAACTGACCTCTAATCTCAACCATTGATGGTTCTACCGAGACATCCTGGATTGCAGCCGCCATGCATTGGGAATTGGAAGAAAGCTTCCTTTTACCAGTTGGTGGTTGAACCAACCCCTTTGAAAAATATGCTCAGTCGTCAAAGTGGGAATCATTTCCCCAAGGATCGGGGTGAAAATAAAGAATCTTTCAAACTACCACCCAGATATATAATATATGGGTGTTTCCAAAAATAGGGGTACCCCAAAATGGATGGTTTATAATGGAAAACCCTATTAAACTGGATGATTTGGGGGTACCCTTATTTTTGGAAACATCCAGTTGAGTTGCCACCACCTAGTTTAGATCTACTGGGATGGTCGTCCTGCCCACACTGATCCCCAAAAGCAGGTGGACATCCGAACCTGCTTGTGAGTTTGTATCTCTTCCTACCTACATAAAGCTCTCCCAGTTGTCAAGAGGATCTCTTTCCCACTGAAAAAAAAACAGTTGCCTTGTCGTGCGTGGCTCATGGTACTTAGTATATACAGTAGCAAAAATTAGTAGTCGAATCCGCATAAAACTCATTTTTTACCCCATGTTTGGTGCCCAAGTTCCAGCTGCTTCAGTGCTTCAAACCGGGGTTTGTCTCACCTCTTTTATTGGCACGCATTTTTTCAATGTCGTTATAGTTCCATTCCTTGTTTTTAAGCTCTCCAAAACCCGCGCCCAACTTTCGAAAAAACCATCACTATAATACTGTTGATGCTTCAACCCGAACTCCGGCGAGAAATTCCCTGGGATGGTGCTGTTTTAGGACCGTAAATAATGGGAGATAAACTACCTACCAACCTCAACTGGTGTTTTCTCGCCGGGAATTTCCCATATGGGTGTTTCCAACAATAGGGGTACCCCAAAATGGATGGTGAAAATAATGGAGAACCCTATGAAAATGGATGATTTAGGGGTAAAACCCCACTATTTTCGGAAACATCCATATTTTACCTCCACATCTTCCCTGAAGATCTTCACCGGTTGGAAAAAAAGTCATCCTCCAACTCCATCGGTTTCGTTGACCGGTGACCAACGTGGCCAGGCTCTTCGCAACGTCCGTGACGATGCGCCACTTGGTGCCCTGGTTAGGAACCCATGGATGTCCCCGGGACGGAAGTTAGGATCATCCGTGGGTTACAACCCAGCATAGCCGCCAGCAACGCAGTGAACAGTTGACTACCCTGGGTATGAAAGCTGTTTTTTGGAGGGAATGAAAAAACTAGCCAATTATATACACCTGGATGTCCCAGGAAGTAAATGGCTAGGATCAATGGTTAGTAAGGTCACCAAATTTTTCAGGTACCCAAAATGGTTCGGAATCCTCACGTGAGCATTAGCTGTATGGATACGGCTTCTGTAAAGGAGTTTCCCCCATCCCCAAAATAGCCGAAAATAAGGCTCAGCACCTGCGTTTTAGGTACCTGAAACTTTTG
Source organism: Breviolum minutum Mf 1.05b.01 (assembly GCA_000507305.1). Taxonomy (NCBI): domain Eukaryota; class Dinophyceae; order Suessiales; family Symbiodiniaceae; genus Breviolum; species Breviolum minutum. The sequence goes on from DF241515.1 coordinate 11,493, forward strand.
GTGATGAGAGGGTTATAACCCCAATATACCCCCGTTTACAAGTAGGTTATATAAGTTATAACCCATTTACCAATCATTGATCCTAACTTCCAACGGGACATCCAAGTATTAGACAAAATGTCGGAAGGATGTAAAGGAACCTTCAATTTTTGATGGCAAAATTGTGAGCCAAAATGTCATGATGGTTGTCTGTTATACCAAATCTTGTTACCTGATATGACAACATCAATTTAGCCTAAAAGTTTTGAGCTAAAAGATGTCATCTTCACCAAATGCCTGTTCTACCTGCCATGTTTCGCGATTTTCTTCACAAAGCTCAGGCTCAGATTCGGCCGGAAAAGGTCACCGGTTTTAAATGTCTCGCAACGTTTCAAATTACTCAAATGTGTTTGTTTTCTTGATGGTACTATTCAAACTGTGGTACATTGAAATGATGCTAAAAAATGACGTATCTGAAAATATTTTCTATTGTACTTCTATGCCATATGATTATCATATAAGATCCAAAAACAATTCAACTTCTGCATAAAAGTGCAGCTTCTTATTATAAGATAATTAAGAATATTATGTATGTATGCATGCATGTATGTACGTAGCTTTGATGGCTGACATATGATAATGAATTAAGTACGAAAAAAAGTCATGATGTCCTACGGGAACATCGACATGATTATGATGATTCAAATCGGTTTATTGAGAATGTGAAAAGCATCAATAAAGGTGTGCAACATGATAGTGGCATATTCATTTGAATAATATAATATATAAAAAATAAAATTGGATGTAATAATCAAATAGATTTGAGTAATAGTATTACTTATGTGTTAAAAGTACTCAAGTGATATTAAAGTATTACTTAAATCTGTAAAAATTGTGATAATTCACCAACCTGGATTTCAGTGAAAAAGGGGAAAATCCCCAAACTAAGATACCTTTTTTTGTGACATCGCGATGGAATTTGGCTAGTTGAATTGGATAGAATTGAATAATCACATTAAGCAAACTAATATCATTGATTTGGGTGCTTCCAAAAATAGAGGTACCCCAAAATGGATGGTTTATAATGGAAAACCCTATCAAAATGGATGATTGGGGGTACCACTATTTTCGGAAACATCCATTTAATTGCAAAAAACAAAACGTTGATGTATAAATCAGAGGCTAGATTGGAAAATGAATTGATCACCGTAAACAGCAACGATATGCATTGAATCATGTTTACAGAAAGGCATCAAAAGGAAATCACGACCCTCAGAGGTAAACCTGTTTGGGGAAAAATCATCCGGCCAACACATGAATCGCACAGCGTTTTCGCGCCTTTCTTTTTTAAGGGGAATCTTTAAACAATGAATCATACATTGATACTAAGGTCCAGGTGTTCAGCATGATTTTGAGAAGAAATTGATCATAATTATGGTGACATTTAAAGTGTTAATAGTATGAACAAAGTAGAAACAATACATAGATAAAGCTGAAATTTATGAAAGGTAAATACTGTTCCAAATACAACATCTAAAATGAATAGCATGCAAAGGTAAAATCAATAACTGAAAATTATTCAAAGAAAATATCATTGGGTTCCTAAGAGTGTTTTTCCAAGTGAAGGGAATGTCTCTGGGCAAACTACTTTTTTAATGCATAACCTGAATGTTTCGGCCATTTGGGGTAGGATTCCCTTATTTTTTCGCCACAATTTTGGGGTTTTCCCAACCAGCGGTGCAAGGTCGCTACAGCAATGTTTGCTTGAAAAACGCGCCTTCACGGCCTCATACCACGGCGTGCCGGCTTCGCAATAGTTGGATACTGCCCAGACGGCCTCCGGGTTTGATGGTCGAAGTTTGGCAGCAGTATTTAAAGGAGGGAGCCCCACAGGTTTTTCTTGGAGGTTTTTTTATATTTCATATAGCGGATGTAAAACTTGCTTGATTACAATGGGGATTGTTTCATTTCGGTATGAATTCAGGATCCGGTTGCTTCACTTAACCAGTACGGAATGATTCATTGAATCAATGGCTTTGTTGGAAGGATTGAACGCTCGTTGTTGGCCATTGGATCAAACACGAATCCAACCTCAAATCCTGCATAGTGGGAAGCATCAGGAGCACCGAAACGCGCTCCCGCTGCGACTTTTCTTCAGGTTTTTGCGTCTGAATGGTTAGACTTTCATGTTGGCAGCTTCATCGCTTTCTGAAGTGCTTTCAGGTGATCTTCCCCCCCCAAAAAAAAAGGGATCCCTTTGTAGATTGACCCATAAGCTTCTCCCAGTTTTTTTTAACCAAAAAAGCCAGCGACTGATCAAATCCATCGGTCCAAGCTCCTCGTCCTCGTTGGGCATCAAACCGAGGACCAGGATGCTACAAATGGCGGAGTAAGCACTCATGCCTCAACAACGATTTCTCCACACAAAATCCACCACAATTTTGCAGGAATAAAAAAAATCGGCCTGGTTGGAAAAGTCGTGACTTTTCACCCGTATACTAATTTATGGGATGTTATGGGCCCCCCAAAAAAAAATGTTGCTTTGTATTTTTTTTGGGTAAGTGGGGGATTACTTCACCCCGAATTTCAGTGGAGTTGTAAAGCCGCCATCTTTTGGGAGTGGAATTTCAGGCTATCCATGGGGCCCGGGGCAGGTCCTAACCCCAGAAATCACCTCCCAAACCCTTTTGATATTGGACCCCAACGAAAAGAACACTGCAAAAAACGTCACGAGAAAAATAGCGAAACAAGACACGGGATGGAATTATACATGTTTAGTGACACAAAGCCTGCACAAAGGATGTAGCAAGCCCTGCAAATCACAAGATTTCAACTTTCAGCAAAATGTCTTTTGATGTCGGGTGATACCTGGGATGAGGTGCTCAGCAGGTGAAGCTGTGGATTTTCATGGTCGAAACCCCGGGTTTCTTCGTCAAGGTTATAGATCCACACAAGCCTTAAAAAATTGGCGGAGACTACTGGGATGCGGGTTTCGCATCTTATCGGCCGCAAGGCCTTGGGGGAAGATGGATGGATGGACTTGCTCTTGTCATCCCAGCCGGGATACCCTGGGGCAGCAACAACAACAGCAGCAACAGCAACAACAACCACCAACAACCACCAGCAACCACCACCAACCACCAGCAACCACCACCACTTGAAGGATACCTCCCTTCCTCCCCAATCATCCTCCCCAACTCTAACCTGCAGATCCAAAGAGTTCATCACTGATGATGGAACGAATGGCCACCAACACCAAACCCACGGCAGAGAGTTCCTCCGGGGCGGGCGGGAAATTTTCACAGCAATGGTCCCATGGGACCCCCAAAAGGCATCGCTGGTTGTTTTTTTTCATGGGCAAATGTAGGTTTAACAAAAAAAAGGTTATATGGAGCGAAAAAACAAACGCAATTTCAAAGTTATCTAATCTGGAAAGAAATGAACTTAAAATTATCAAGCTCTTTTGTTTTTTTAATGAATGAATCCGGGGGGTATTTGCCGCTCCAAAATTTGAAGTTCAGCTTTTTTGGTGAATGGTGAATAACCTTCATGGAACTTACGCCACCTATTGAAGCTTCAAAAGAATGGATCTTGGCCCATGCTCGATTCATGTCTCCCTTAAATGCCTATAATGGCCTTATGTATTCCAGGAGTGAATTTTTTGTTGATGGAAAGTCTGAAGGGGGGAGTTTGTTGTACAGGACATGGAAATTCAGAAACAGCCCACTGTCGTTCAATGAAGGATCATTGGAAGAAAAGGTCAGACTTGAAAAAGAGGGAATTGGAGCTGAGACGTGGAACCGGCCAGATTTGAGAGCTTGAATTAGGTGAGATGTCGCCACTGACTGGGTGGGATGGTCATCAAATACTACACCTGCACGTTTCAGAAAGTGACACTCCCAAGGCCACCAAATGCACGAAAAAGGTGAACCTTTCGTGTGTCAGGACCGAAGCAATTTCCTTCCTTTCCAATAGGAAATACAAACACATCTACAAAACAATGGTGCGACTGCCTAACCTTGTGGCCTTAAATCTTTGTTGAACAAACTAAGATTCGTACCCTTGCTGTTGGGTGATGGCTCAGAAATCCTGTCAAAGCAGTTAAGGTTGGTATAGTAGTGAATGTCCATCTTTATTCCAGTACGCCTTCGGGCTTTACTCAAGTATTTGATTATTCATCTATTCTATTTTGTCCATATATCTATGTGTCTAGTTGTTTACCTACTCATCTATTTATTCTATCTCTATATCTATTCCTTCATGTGTTGAAACATATATATTATAATACATCCTTCGGGCCTCATTTGAAACTTCGCTGAAAACAACGGAAACAACAAAACATATGTCCTACACCCAATTAATACCAATCACTGTTTTTTCAAAAGGCGCATCCATCTGCCAGCGTTTCGCATGCCCCGAAAATTGCTTCAAAGGTGCATAGTTTGGAATGCCATCGCGCATGTCTTCCACAAGGTGCCAATCGCTCGTTGGACCTCCCGGGTTTAAAAACCCGGAAAGATCGAACCCAGGAACCCTTTCAGGCCCATGGCTTGGAACCCAAGACGTGTTTTTTAAAACGAACTTTCTTGGTGAAAAAAAAAGTAATCCATGTTGATTTTTAAACCACCTCCACGGGGTTTTTGTTGACCACAAAAATTTACTCAAATTGATGGTATCAGATACCAAAAAGATGACAGCCACAAAGTCTGAAGATTATCCTGTAACGTTACGGGTTGATTTCACACACTGCTGCTGCTGCTGCTGCTGCTGCTGCTGCTGCTGCTGCTGCTGCAAATACATACTGCTACAAAAAAAACAGCAGAAGTGTCACTCAAGAGCTGACTTGCGCACAAAAAAAACACCCGCCTGCAAGCACCTCGTGGTACCTGTGTATGGAATCTTTAGCATCACAATACATATTGTCACATCCTCGGATAACGGCAGGAAATGATGAACTTTAAAGTGCTGGCTTGGTGAGTTTCAATGATGAAAATTAACAACAACGACGACGACGACGACGACGACGACGACGACGACGATGATGATGATGATGATGATGATGATGCGGAAGATCAATTTGATGATGCGGAAGATCAATTTGATGAAGATGATGATCATGAGGAGGAGGATGACGACGACGACAATGTAATCTATATATACATTGTAGTCAATCTTTGAGAACAAAACCTTGGCTTTGGCCACCTTTAGCCCGCTTCAATGTTGCAGCATGCTATTTCCACTCCTCTACAGGGAGCTCCACTCCTTTATCTCACAAAAAAAGCTACGCATGTTGTTTTTCCTTCCTAAAAGAATGAACCAACCCCCTGTATTTGACACATCCAAAAAAAATCCGTGAAGCTTTCCAAAAAAGCAAAGAGTGATTTCAGATTTCAGCATTTCCCCCGGTAAAACTTGGAGCCTCGAGTGTGTCCATCCCCAAAGTCTCTTTTCAACGGGCTCGAGCCCCTTTTCGAGCCCAAAAACTTGAGGATTCCCAACGGTTTTTTCAGCAAAGTCGTGGAAGTGGATGTCCCGGGACGGAAGTGGATGGATCAATGGTTAGGATTTTCATGGGTAATTTCGCCTACTTATAAATGGAGTATATTGGGGTGAAATCACCCACTGATCCGATCACCATTGATCCATCCACTTCCGTCCTAGTGGAGGTTGGATCCAAAAATCAATCCAAGTGATGTCAATCTTCTAAAAAACCATAGGATCCATGGGAAGAACGGTATATTTACCTACATGAAGAACCATAAAAATCAGCTATATAAATGTAGGGAAGTATAGAAATCCCATGGATCCTACGGGGTTTAAACTTGGGAATTTGCACCAGAAAATTTGGTCTTTACTCAAAATCAAACGTCCCTCCCAAAAATTCCAGAAAAATTCATCCTGTTGGGCCTTTAGTTGAGCCAAAACAAACAAACATCACCTTCCACTGTACTCGGTTCTTAGGGACACTTATTCTGTTTTCTTATAATCATCCCTCCCAAAAAGAAAATTGCAGGGAGAACTCTCTTCAAGTTCCTTTTAAAGTAAATTATATTAGAAAAACAAGGGTGTTTCTCCACATTTTTCGGGAGAAACCCCAAAAAACCATCTTTTCACCAACTGTCTCCATCCAAGCATCCCAAAGGTTCCAAGATTGGTTTCTGGAGCAAGCCTAAGACTGGCCTTAGACCTTCTGTATCAGTTGGATCCGCTGCCAAACACCGCACAGTCGCTTGGAAGAAGAGAAAGAATAAGACATCCATCGAAACCTCCATTGGGGAAGTTTCCACCGAAAATGGCCATTCTCAACTTCCGAACATTCACCAGAAGGAAGACTCTCTCCCGGGTTGGGGAAAAAAAGGAAAGACATCTTTCGTGGGTTGTTCGTAAGCTTTGTTGGTGGTTGAGCCAACCCGGCTGAAACGATTTTTTTCTCCGTCAAATGGATGCAATTTCCCTAAGGATCTATCAGGTTGCAATTGAAAATCTTTGAAACCACCAACCATCCATTCTCAGGATGGAAAACTGTTAGTTTCAGGGAGCCCCTAGTATCGCAGTAACACACCAGGCATTCATCCCATCCAGGAATTGCCCCAAATGCTCGGTGAAATCATATCCGGTCCGGAAAAGCTTACAGGTGACTATCCGGAGAAACAATGCCGAGAAATTTCGGGCGAAAATCCACCATGTTGATGGAATTTACCAGGAAGAATGGGGGATTTTCATGGGCGAGCTGTTAGGGGTTTTGTTTTGTTTCAGCCCAATATGAATCCTCACATTAAAGCCCTTGTTGGTACTCTCCCTCTCTAAACTCACGATTCCGATCCAGAAAGGAAACATGTCATGACATGTAGCAACAAAAAATTGTCCCCCCAAAAGAAACCAAACCCGGAAACCAAGAACCCAACTATTTCAGGGGTTACATGAACAGGGTGGGGGGTTGACTATGGTCATGAAAGTTGGAGATTGTTCAAGAATCTCCCAGTTTCCAGGCCACAAAAAAAAACACTCGCAAAAACTCGAGTGACAACATCACTAGTTGGTGGTTGAACCACCCCATCTAAAAAAATAGGCTCGTCAAATCGGATCATCTTCAACAAGTAGCGGTGAAAATTAAAAAATATAGTTGAAACCACCCAACCAGGAATCAAGTCACCAACCGACCCGACCCGGGACCCGGCCACCAACCGGATCAGGGAATCCGCCCAAAGAAAACACCCAAGGAACACGATCGAACATGGCGGTATCATATGCCATATCGCGGCTTGCATTCGCTTCAGTCGAACCACCTGCCAATATCCAATGCAGGAGGGACGGTTGGGTTCAAACACACCCGTCGGAGTTTTTTTTTTGGAACAAAAAGACGGCAAATTTCCTACGTCACCAAAAAGAGTGGATAAAAAAAACATCTAGGAATCTTGTGTTTTTTGGGGCATCACAACCTGAAAAGCATTGCTTCAAGTTCCATTTTTTGGAGCAAAAAAAGGGCTACAAAAATCGCACGAAATAACATGTTCACATTACAGTTCGATTCGCAAGGATTTCAAGGCGGTTTTTTCGAAGTCATGGGATTGCCACTCCACAAAATGCCTAATGAATGACCATATCTTTGCATTGTTTAATCCTCCTTTGATATTGATAGTTCAAGTGTTCCTAGGTGTTGGAGGTGATATCCTTTCAAACCTATTGCTTCAATCAATGGGTGAATTTGAGTTTAACAACCCCAAGGTTTCCAGAAAAATTTCCCCCCAAAGTTTTATTCGGAAGTTTACCCTGGCAAACTGGAGAAAACCAAGAAAAGAAAGGGGGCACGATCCTTTCCATCCAGACTGGATTTCAGTTGCTTTTGTATTTTTTCGCGCAGGGAAGGGTCATCTTTACATCAATCAAACAAGATCGGACAAAGAAAAATGCAGGGAAATATGTGAAAACGGTCGATGGGAAAAATCCTGCACCAGTTGAGGTTGGTAGTTTTCAACCCACTATATAAAGTGCTAAGTTTTATTCACATCCCAGATGATGATTGTTGTCTCTTTTCTTTCAGCTGTGGAAATTCCCTAAAGTAACATGACATAGATCATAGTTCCCAAAAAACACCTAATAAATCATGAGAATCGAAAGGATTCTAACCCCCAATGCAACTCTTCCCCTTTGGCCGAGCAAGGTACTGGCTTCATGGTAGCTGCCTGATGCAGGATTTCCATGCATGGCAAAGGAACCTGCAGCGGTTCAAAAGGCGTTTCGTTGAAGGGCTTGCGTCCACGAGTTGCTAGAAGTCAATGTGAAGTCATGAACCTTGAAAACTCAAGGGGGTGTAACTCCTTCTGGTTGGTGGTTGAACCAACCCATCTGAAAAATATTCGTCAAAATGGGAATCTTCCCCAGGTAGGGGTGAAAATAAAAAATGTTTGAGTTGCCACCACCTAGCCTTTAACATCCTATTGTTGGAAAAAATCCCTTGAACAAGTTTATTATCCAAGCATCATGTCATTCCGTTTTTGTCTACCATCTGCTGCCTCATTCCGAGGGGTTCCATACAACCGTTTCCGCTTGATTTGTTTTCAAGCACCGAGCTGGCTGGCCATAAATGTTTTATGTCAACAAAGATTCCAATCCCTGCAATCTTTATGACATCGTGGCCATCTTGAGAAGATCCCGAGGGGGCAAGAATCTTCATGACCTTTCATTCACACCTCCTTGATGCTTCATGGTAAACAATTCTAACAACCTGGAAATACCTTGAGAGACACTCCCCGATTTTTCTTGGACAGAAAAGTAGCAACTCAGAGGGATGTTTCACAAGCAGAACTTGTCACAAACTTACCGTGAATTTAAGTTACGCGAGCTACCAAGCAACCCATCTGGACAATTCTGGTCACACGCAATTGTACCACCAGCTGGCTTCTCAAGCCCAAAACGACCTCCTTTTGGAACTCTCCTTTTCCCCTAAAAAGTCCCTGAAAACAAGAAAGAAAAGGCCCCAAGGGCTTCCCCACAACCGAAAAAAACTCAAACAACAAAAAAAAGAGATCAACAAAATCCTTGAGTTGTGTGTTGGTTGAGGTTCTTTCCTCCAAACCAACCTTAACCAACCTTTAAGGAACCTTAACCAACAAACCAACCAACCTTAACCAACCGTTAACCAAGATACCATAGGCCATCAAGGCGCCCGCCGCGATGATTTCATCCTTCCAGGACCAAGTTCCTCCAAAGTCGCCAAAGGTTGCTTCACCTGGTGGTTCTCCAACGGTCGTTTCGGGTGAAACAGTTTCCAAGATGGAAATGGAAAAAACACAGGTGTGTTTTTCACGGAAAATATGTTTTATTTTATAATATGGTCTTCAAATGTATATATAAATATATGTATATACATATATATATATATACATATATATATATATATGTATATATATATACCTCATATATCTATCATATCTATATAACCTGGATCTATCATATGCATATATCCTACGTAGGTGTAAATGTATATCCATATGTAAAATCTCAAGCCTGTTCAGGGGCCGTTTTGGCTCTATCACATGGGCTTCCT
>DF241515.1:25438-77141 GCA_000507305.1 Breviolum minutum Mf 1.05b.01
AAACGAAACAACAACAACAACAACAACAACAACAACAACAACAACAACAACAACAACAACAACAACAACAACAACAACAACAACAACAACAACAACAACAACAACAACAACAACCACAACAAAAGAAAAAACACCTCGAAAAGGTGCAACTCTTCAACTCATTACCTGGTAAAAAAACTCCTTAAAAAAAAAAAAGTGTCCCTTCGAAAGTCCCAAATTCTCCCTTCGAAAAATTCAAGTCCCCCCTCAGCTCTTGGTGTCGCCTTCATGGATGAGAGCAGAAACTGCAGAACCTTTGCCCAAGAAAGGTCGAATGGCTTTTTTCAGAGCCAAAGCTGTCCAGTCTGAGCAAATCTCAATCTTCGCCACCTCCAGGGTTTAGGGCTGGAGGGTTTGGGGTGCGAAAACTGACCTTGCGATTTTGATTTCTGTATAGGTAGACTGATGGTATATATCGATTCTACAACTATATAGCTGGTGGTTGAACCAACCCATCCCAAAAATATGCTCGTCACATTGGATCATTTTCCCCACAAATCGGGATGAAATTATGAAAATAATTGGAAGTTTCACCACCTAGACAACATTTGAGAGTTCACACATATGTTTGACATACCAAAGGAAGTCAGTTCTTCTTTTCGGCACACCTCCCGACCTCCCGGCAGTTGTCAGAGTTTCGTTGGAGGTTCCTGATCCCCTCCTGAAAGTTTGGGGTGACCTCAAGTTGGGGTGACCCACGTACCACGTATCACCAAGTCCCTGCGAGCCCATCCCTCCAAGTACTTACAGTACCCAAAACGAACCTAAGGAAGGGAAAGGTCTGTTTTTTGCAGCTTCATACCCTAACAAAAAGGTACTCCCCTTCAAAACTAAGGGATATCTTTGAATAGGCTTTTTCAACCCCTACTATTGGGTTGATCACCATCCCCATATAATCGGAGTTTAGGCACAACCTATGCACATATATGCACAACCTACCCTCCAGGGATATAGTATAACAAATATCTCCCCTTTCCAACAGGCGCCTTTTGAGTCGATGATGACTTTACGAACTTCCCCGTTTTAGTGGGAGATTTTTGTGATCGTTCCCTGGAGGGTACAGGGAACAGATTTCCCCAGTCAAATGGGACCCCACACCTCTTCACCCGAGAAGAAAAGCACGGAAAGCTCGGTGATACACTTCGCTTCATTGCTTTCCTCCACAACTCTGCGCGTGATCGGATCACGCCTGGTTTCGGAAAGGCGCAAATGGGTGTTTTGGGTAGTCGGAGCAACAAACAATAAACAAGAAAAAATCACTCAACATGAACGTCTATAAAGGGATACAATGACTCATGACAATATCAAAGAATCAAATGTCACGATCCGCTGCAAAAGGATAGGCGCGTTTCCTCCAAAATACATCTGCAGAACGGAAATGAGTGCTTAATTTCTAATCTAAATTTGTGAGGCCTTATTGAAAAAAAACACCTGGAACTCTTGTTCAACCAGATTTTTCATGGTTGGAAATCAATTGGACGATTCCCAAACCTTTACTTTTTGGAAATGGTTGGAATTTACCAAACATCCATTCAAAAAATGGTGGTTTAGGGTACCAGACCAGGCATTTCTTAAACTCTTGTTTTTCTGGGCGTCAACTTGATTTCACACCTGCTGACGTTTCGATACTTTTCGATACCGCCTCTGACACCAATCAAAGCAGTCCAAGAATGCCTGGCCGATGCTACGATGCTACGGGACGTCGGCACACCGTAAAACAACCTTCAAAAAGATTCGAGAAGTTATATTGGATAGGAATCATCTCCGAAATTTGAAAAAAAATGGTGGACATTTTCCGTCGGCTCGTCATTTCAATGTGGAAAAGTGGCTCATTTGCTCATTTGCTCGTCACTGACACCATCCTTGTTGAAAAATCTTCCTGACGAATATTTAGTTTCCTTCCCACAAAAAAAAAATCTCACATCAACCTACTGACATTGATCAGCATTGCATGTCATGTCGGTCATCCATTCGCTGTTCGAAAAGTTCCTTTTGGGAGAGGAACACCCAGAACAACGAACTTCAGCAGTCCGCTGTCTCAGTTCAACAACTGAGTTTCGTCCGCAGTCCATTCGTTGGACGGACTGTGATTGATACCAAACTGTTCAAAAGGACTTTTAGAGGTGCGATTTTGAGAATTTGCAAGTATACCTTGGAAGCTTCCAAACTGAAACTGGATCTAGAAACCATTCCAAAAGACACCTTACCCCAGAATCCCAACCGAACCATTCCAAAAAAAAATTAAAAGACGAAATCTCCCAAAAACAAAACTTTTGCCAAATGTGTTTTCCAAGCTCATCTTTTGAAGTGGGGTTGGGGGGTGTCATCATCCCTTCATTCACCATATCTTGTGATGAGAAATTTCCACCGCCTGCAGCCGCCAGCATCCACCGACAGCGAAGCCCATCGGTGACGGGGGGCGTAAAATACCACGGGGGTCCCGTGGTATTTTTGGACTGAAAGTCCCAGCGGAAAATATGAAATGCCCCGATGTTTGAGAAAAAAACGTGGAGACAATTGCATGGAAATCTTGGAATGAACTCCATTTCTTTCTTTGGATGACATGATTTTTTGATTTCTCAAAGCAACTTGTATCATATCGGCGTATTTGTAATGTCAAATCACACCAGGTTCACTTATCATGAGGGACAGTTTTCGTCGGTTGGATGCTCTCCTAGCTTAGTTCAGTGTCACTACGTGAGCTTTGTTATTTCACATGCATTCCATGGGCCACATGGGTTACAAGGCTGCTCCTGTCCAAGCAGCACTGGGGCACCAAAAGAGCCAAAGCAGGGCGGTCCAGCATGGAAGAAATCAACAAGAAACAACAGGCAGATAGAGAGGATAAATACCTTCAGCAAATCTAGTAATACAATGGAAGAAAAGAAGCATCTTCAAGAGGAAATACTGTGTATCTACTCTCCGATCCAATCTTGATGCCCATTCCTTAACTTGGTTTGTAGCTTTCACCATTCACACAGCACACCAACAAAGATATCGACAGCTTCAAAATCAGAGCACCCAATACGGTCGAAACAAGAAAACACCGCCCCCCAAGCCATCCGAAAGCTTCCAAAATAATACTCCTTGCGCTTTCTCTGTCCGAGCTTTCTTGGCCTTGCAGTGGCTGCACCGTCCGAGCTTTCAGTCGATGACATCTTTTTGGCAAAACTTGTCGGTTCAGTTGATGAAAAGTTGACGAGAATTATGGCATTGTTACCCTCTGGTAAACTAACATAGCAATGGAATATCCACACTTTTATTAGGAGATACATCTTCAAAGGGTCCATTTTCCATTGCTATGTCAGTTTACCGGAGTGTATCTTTTTGAGGGGGACTTTGAAGTCTCCATGTCCTAGTGGAAAAACGGTATTTTTTCCCCAAATTGCCACCACTTTTCCAAGTCCAGCTTCCAATTTGACCATGAAAAACATTCAACGGATCACCCTAAATACACCAGCTCCAACAGCCCAAACAGGAAAGTTTCCTGAAGTGTTCCCTGAAGAGTTGTTCATCTCAAAACATCCCCAAGCCATTTCAATCCACCATCAGATCTGTTGGTCAATGATGTTCCAAATGGAAAATTGTCAAATTGCTCCTTTTCATTGCCTTATTTGATGGTTTTTCTTGGGAAAAAGTTTTTTTTGGTCATTTTCGCTACCAACTCCATCGCGCGATCAACCGCTGAGGCCCCACCTGTTCCGTGGTGGCAAAGCGACCATGATCCTTCGCACGTTTCATGGGCTCAAAAGCTCGGTTCAGTCAACAAATCATGCGATAGTCATCATCTCAAGGATGATCCCTTACTTGGAGGATGGGCCACCACTTAGTTTCAGTGGTTAGGATCACCCCAATTGATTTTCGCCATAAAACGGCAATGTAAAGAAAGGGAATACAACAACCCCGGGAATGGCGACTTACTCACCATGCTTATTCTTCACCTCTAACTAAATGGGATGATCCTCCTTTCAGATCTGTTGTAATAGGCACCCTGCAGCTCCCTAAAATATGTTCAGTTGAGGGTTTGTTTTTAACCCGGAAATGGTTCCCTGTCAAAGGGAGGGCAAAACTATGTCTGTGATTTTTCACGTTTTGGGTGCCTTTGCTAGTTGGTGGTTTCCAACCCAGTTGAGAAATATCGAAAAAAAAATAGTCGAACTGGATGATTTTCCCCAAGTAGGAGGCGAAAAATGGAGAAAAAAAAAATAGAAACCACCTCCCACTTTGGTATACACACCAACCAACCTGGAGTCGGCCCATCATCCCATGAAAGTCAGGTTGGTTACTGTACGGTTTTATGGGCTTTTGTTAAGAGCTAGAATATATCATGATGTTGAACTATAACTATAACCAGAGGGCAAGATTTGAAAGGAAAACCCCAACTGACCTAAACAACCAGAAGAAAAAACAACATGTTTTCCTGGTTCAACTGCACTTTTTGTTGCCACCAACCGTAGTTTCAGCCACCAAAAAATCTGAGAAACGTTTCCATCCTCAAACACCCTGAATTCCCAAGTCGTGGTTTCGGCATCAACCCCCGACCCTGCGGTGCCTGTCTCTTTTTCCCACGGTAGACTTGTCGATTGGGCCTGGGTGGCAACCGGTAGACTGGGTCAAGGTGTAGAGGGTGGAGACACCAACAAACCAAAAAGTTTCCCCAGGAGTTGCAGCATTTTTCATGGAAAATTGACCAAATTGGTGTCCATCTTTCTGTGGATTATCACAAGTAGAGCCCTTTTTGGACCACAGAAAATTGGATTCAAGACCTTTTTTTTAAGCGACTTTAGGTGACGGCACCATCAGTATCAATTAGTCGAGTAAAAACCATGTGGTTGGACCATAAAATCCAGCCACCAACTGACTGTAGCCGCACCAATTGAAAGCTCAAAATTCAATGATTCAGTATCTCAACTCAACCAATAGTCAGCCCAGTGGGTTAGCGAGCTGGCTGTGTCACACTACGCATGTCCTCCAGTAGCAATCTAGCAATCCCTTTGAAAAAAGGGATTCTAAGGATAGTAGACCACCAACTAACATCGGTTTGAGTGTTTCGCTGTGTGGACATATTGCACTATAATGTTGGATATCGATATAGAAGGCTTGTGTGGTTTGCATATATGCAATATAAACGGTGCATATATAAATACAGTATAATATATAACATAGTGTTTCTTAAATTCTTCCTTTTTGTAAGTGAGCAGTTCATCCAACCAATGGTTGCTACTACATAAGTGCTCCGCAAACATAGTTACCAACTCCCCTTCTCTGACTATACCGGGTCTGGCCCCCATTTACCAGGCTTTACTGCTCAAAAAATACTTGACAAACACATAATACTTGGTATCATGAACCCGGAAAACGACCATTGCACCCAAAAAAACCCAAAACGGAGCTTGTTTTCTTTTAAAATATAATATGTTTTTTCCAATGTTTTCCATGTTGCTTCCCCCAAAGGTTTCTTTGTAGGTGCCGGATGTGTTTGCCATGGATTCTCATTGTGCCCTGGTGGGTTTTCACCCGGAGGGAGCCCCGACATACCCTCGATGCGCTTCAGCAGCCCACCGCCTAATGTGGAAAGGTCATCTACCATCTGCTACACTAGCATGGCAATGGAAAATGGTTCCTTTTTGAAGATGTATTTCCTGTTGAAAGTGGAGGATTTTCCAGCTTGCGATGTCAGTTTGGTTTACTGGAGTGTAAGCTTCAGGAAGTGTTCGAGATCTATAGGAAATTTGTCGAAGCTGAGGAAGTGAGAAAAAAGACATGGGTGTGTGACATACCTTAGCATACCTTACTGGAATGCTATCACAAGGAGCTGGTGAGCTACAAAAAGGTTCCTTTCTCCACTTGGTCTACACCCACCAAAGAAATCAAAATCTCTACACCTAGAATCTTCCCTACCTACGTTTTCTTCTTCGACTTAGCTCTTCAATTTCAAGCACATTTCCAGGGGTGCAAATGTGCCAAAATCTCCCTGGGTTTCATGGTATATTCCTTCGGTCTTAGCAAGTGTGTGTACAAAGCCAACCAAGGTATACTAGCTGCTCATGGTTCCGAAATCCCAAACAACCACCAGGGATGTAGAAAGCCGGGTAAATAACGGGATATTTACCATATCAACTGGTTTTCTCGCCGGATTTCTGAACCATCAATCGTATATCTTACAAGTGATACTTCTCACCTCTTTCAACTTTGAGTTGGTGAAGCTGCAACGAAAAAACGAGTTGCGAACGCGTTGAACCTATTGGGGTTTCACCATTATCTACACCAATTTGGTAACACAAACAAAAAAAAACTTCAAAAAGAAAAAAAACTGAAAAATCACAATGAAAAATTCATGGTCCCCAGTTTCCACTGTGAAAAAGTGTTTTCACCCCAAACTTCCACAATGAAATTTATTCATCATCCCAAACAAAAAAAACCAAGGAAAACGTGGCGGGTTGTGCCTTTGCCACCACGACCTTCATCCACATCTTCTCGAAAGTCATCACGCCACTGTCCGCCTGACCTTGGGGTTGCTGGCCACTGGTGATGGACCTCAAAAGTTTAACCAAAAAAGCAACTTTAAAAAATGACCTTGGGGTTGTTGTTTAACAAACAAATACAATACCCTTAAAACGAAAAAAGCAACATTTTTGCAAAGCTAGGTGGTGATGGACCCATCAACTGGAAAAAAGGTTGGTGTAACAAGAAATCACTTCACCTCCACTTGTCACATTGTTACTTCTGTTGATGGAAGAAATCCGGCGATCACCACCTGGGATGTAAAAAACCCTGTACATAGTGGGGTAAACTACCTTCACCTCAACTGGTTGAGACTCGCCGGATTTCGGGTTGGAACCATCAACGGTACGTACCTTACAGGGAAATTCACTATGTGACTATTCTAACCCAACCTTGGGAAGGTTCGGAAAATCATCGACTCAAAAAGCCGGGTAAAGCGGACCTGGCAGATGAATGTGGGGCTTCCCCCCACCCCAGGTGATGATCCCTGGATGTCTGAACGATCATTCACTAGAGAGTCCGTTTGTTTTTTGCTTCGATTTTACTTGTTTTGTTGGAAAACATGGTGATTTACATTGGCTGGAAGGACAAACTGACAAAGTCGTACACAAATCCAAGTACTGAACTGTTGGAAATGATGTTAAGGTTTAAGGTTCCCCAAAAAAAGGTGCTGAAGTGGGAGATAATAAGCCTAAGCATATCTAAGCATATACCCCTTATGATATCCCCAAGACCTCGTGCATCCTGGGACAAACCAAAAGGATCCTACAAGAAATAGTGTTCCCAATGTTTATCCAGAAAAGAAAAACATGCGTGTATTATATATATACATATTTACATACTTGCACAAACATATATATACACATACACACATACCTGGGTGAACAATTCACATATCAACTTTGATTTAACTCAAATATGTTGATCTTTGACATAAACTACCTTTTCAATTGACGGCTAAGGGTCGCGGGAAGTCACTTTTATTTTCACTGATGCTGTCAGTCTGGGTTACGTACAACATACAACTTGAAGACATCACAAGCTCACCAGAGCATTATACCACCTTGTTCAATACTGCTGGACAAAATCCATGTAACCAGTGGATACACCTCTGAAGATTAACATCGAACATAATCAGGGAGGTTTGGAAGATCATTTTCCTTCCTAAATTGGTGATTTGTAGATTCCATGTTAATCTTCCAGGGTGTAAGGTATATCCCATTACTTGATCAGTGTTTTAGCCATCCCAACTACTTAAGCTGATTTTTAATCCATCAACTTTCGCTTTGCTAATACAGTCCGCAACAGGTTCTTAGAAAGTTGACTCCCCCTTTTTTTTGCATTTTCCCCCTTTTGCCCCGGAAGATTATAAATATACATGTGTATACCCTCCCTGAAACTAACACATCCCCTCCCAAAAAAGGCACTCTTGAGTCGATGATTTTCCGAACTTCCCTTTCGGTGGGTCCAATGTGATCGGATCGTTCCCTGCAAGGTACATGTATTTCATACATATACCTAGAACTCAAATGACCCTTGTTTTGATTGGAAAAGGCCTTGTTTTGAAGGGGTTGACCTTCAAAAATAGAGGCCATTTAGGTTCTAGGTATATGCATACTGCCATACTGCATACCTTCACTTACTTACTCACCACTTAGCGACCTTTAGGTCTCCCACAGACAGACAATCAGGGCCCCCGAGCTCACCACGTCCAAACTGACGACCCTCTGTGAAGCCGGCATCCAAGTCGACACCTTCCGAACGGTTCAGGGACAGGGGATAGACGTTGGGCAAGATGAAATCCAGCCATTGGATATGTGAAATTTAAGGCAGAACATACATATATATATATATATACAAGGACATGATATATATATATATATATATAGATAGATAGATAGATAGATACGTTCTGTATGTACAATACAATACCCATCACTCTTTTTGATTCAAGCATACTCACACAAAATTCCTAGTCCCCAAGACAAGATAAGATCAACGTTTCCTGGTTCTTCCAAGCGATCTTACTTAGGTCTACACCTTCCCAGCCGTGAAGTTTTTTCTAAGCCGAGTTGCGAATCACCCGATCATCAAAGGTGATCTTGTTCCTGGCATAGGAGATGACATCCAGTGGGAACCCAGGATTTCTCATATAGTTAAATAGTTAAATATCTTTTCCAGATACAAATAGTGGAATGGCAGTTTCTGGGGGCCTTAAGGCACCCCAAAACCTAGAGGAAATTTACAGAAAAAAAACAAGTACCTTTTTTTGTGGCACATTGAAGTTCTAGCAGAGTTGCAACAAATGAATACAAATGCATATACTATTAGGTCATCCTGGGTTGTGTGGCTGCTGTCCTGTTTTTATATTAAACGGCTCGAGCTTACTCGTGATCTCATCAAGATTTGAGAGCATCCATGGTTCATTGAAAACAACACCCTTCAGTTTCACTCCAATCAGAATATCAGCCGAAAAGTCAGCGAAGACAAGCCGCAATGCCAGTCACCAAGCGAGCGGAGGTACAATAAATTTACTGCTTCCTCAGCTTCCTCCTCAGTTCAGTCAAAAGATGCAGCTGTCTCTTTGTTCCAAAAATCAAACAACAAGGGGAATGCCTGTATAAACATGTAGAAACCCATATAGGAACTGAAATTACCTTTTTTGGAGGGTGGCTTATCACACTAGGTTCTTCGCGTCACTATTTCACCAGATCGTTTGAATATGACTCTTTGTCATTAAACACCTCTCTGAACCTGTTTTTTGCACATCACCCTTGGTGTAAAATCAAAAAAGCATGTAACTATTATCAATATCTCACCTTGAATCAACTTGACCACAAACATCACCATTCTTCTGAGAAAGTAACCTTTTAGCTTCCATCTTACACTACATCTCTAGTGGAGATTTGGGACTTTAATGGAGTGAATGGTGGCAACTCCAGTGTTGGGAAAACCAGTCTTTCTAGCAGTGGGAGTGTTCTGGGGGGATGTTTGTCACATGGTGGAAGGGCCTTCTCTTGGTGATTTTTGCTAT
The DNA here is from genome assembly GCA_000507305.1 of Breviolum minutum Mf 1.05b.01. Lineage (NCBI taxonomy): Eukaryota > Dinophyceae > Suessiales > Symbiodiniaceae > Breviolum > Breviolum minutum. The sequence goes on from DF241515.1 coordinate 35,016, forward strand.
CTCGAAAAGTGGGAGATGATTGCCCAGCATTGGATGGCATACCCACATTCACATATTGGAAACCTTTAAACTTTCAAATGGGTCACATTTAAAAAAAACTTGGGATGACATCACTGTTACTGGGAACACTTGTTATTAATCAGTTGGGACTGCTCGAAACTGGAGGTGAAATGACACCTCCGGAATTGGCTCGGTATAGGGAGTATTCATTTACTCCATCTACTGATAATGGACCGACACACATCCTCCAACTGATCTAGAACACCCCGACTACACCCGACTCTCTATCATAATTAAATTTATTGCTGAACAACAACGACAGACCACCCCAAGGAACAGAGAAGGCTCACACTGAAGAAAAGATGTATATATATATATATATATGTGCATGTACATATACATATGTATATATATATATTACATTTTNTAATTAAATTTATTGCTGAACAACAACGACAGACCACCCCAAGGAACAGAGAAGGCTCACACTGAAGAAAAGATGTATATATATATATATATATGTGCATGTACATATACATATGTATATATATATATTACTATTTTTAATGGCCATGGAGAGGGCCCCAAAAAAAAAATCTTCCAATTACCCATTTTGCTGGAGACAAGTTCTCAGTTTTTTCCGCACTGTTAAACCAATGAGTCGACTCCCTTATTTTCTCTGCCCACCAAGTCTTTCGTGGACGATATCCCTCAGCATCCCTCAGGCACTGGCATGGGTGTAGTACTCCACGAAGCAGAAGCCGCAGGGATATTTATCACGGCGATTCAGGCCTCGCCACGAATCGAAAAAAACGAAACAAACAAAGCGCTGAATCCTGGAAAAAGAAATATGCCCTCCCAAAATTTGCAGTAACATAACTCCTGAAAATGGGCCATCCCAAAAGGAAAGTAGTATTCCAACCATCCATTTTTGGGTGCGAAAATGTTAGTTTCAGGGAGGGAATTTCAAGAAAATTATGTTGGCTTCCCGTTTCAAGAGTGATATCAAAAGCACGATGTTTATATATGGGTGTTTCCTGAAATGGTGGGTTTCCCCAACAACTATTGGTTTTCCTACTCAAAATGACCATCACTTGGGGTGTGAAATGGTGGTACCACCACTTAAGGAAACACCCATATGCAAAACAGGGTCTGATTTTATCCAACCAACGAATTGGGTTTTTTTTGCGTCGAAGCTCAACCTATTTTTTTTCCGGTCTCCTCACTACACCTTCTTTGTAAATCATGCTTGCAAATGTGGGGAAGCTTCCTCCAAAAACATAGATATACTTCAGCGAAATAGGTGATTTTTTTGGGTGGGAAACTTCCACCCCCTCTCTTGAAGTCGATTCAAAAACTGCAAGGCCAAAATTAACAACGCTCCATTCGCAGTCGTCTACATCTGTCTACAGAAGCTCTGGACCGAAATATTTGAGTCTTAGATATCAGTATCTGACACGTGTTTTATCATAAAACCTGATATCTCAAATTCTCCACTAAGGTATTTTCTTCCTAAGATGTACTTTAGCAAACTGATATTATATGTAGCTCCTTTTATCCCTCCCCCATTCTCATGCCTTTGCCTGCCAAACCCCCAAAACCCTCAGCTCGGGTCCCTGCCCATGATGACACGCTTGATATTGCCACACTTGGAGAAGAGTGCATAGACCTGCTCCTGACGAACGCCAACACACTGATGACTGTTTCTTTTCCAGCCTGGATGAACAAAAAAAACCCTCATCCAGGGCATAGCTGGGCATAGCTCCCAAACAAAGGTAAATGGCTAGCCCTTATGAAGGGACACTGGTGATGAATCACCTAGTAACTACTTGACACTTAAAAAACCCTGCAATATCTCTTTGCTGCCAACTCTTGAGGAACATCATGTCGCATCCATGCTACTGACCTACACCCTCCAACCCCACCAGGACACATCCTCGCGGGTACAGAAGGCCATATTCCCCACGTAAACGGTACGTGTCACTTTGATCGCCTGTGGCGTTTCCACCAGTTTTCGGCACTGCAACGATTTTTTGTTTTGATAAAATTGCGGAGTGCAAGGTTTCCCCAAAAACTATCATATAACTCAACATGAAAAATGAGAATCCTTTTTTGGCAGATGCCAAAAGGCATCTTTGCTCAAATAGATGGACCTACAGTATAAAAGAAATAATGATTCGAATTTATTTGAATATCTATCTCCAGTATGCATCTTCATAGACATGTATAAATGTGACAAAAATCTCCGTGTCCGTCAACCGCTGGCTGTATCCAGGGATGGCATGACTGAAGAAGCAACCTGGAATTTCTTGCTTGCTTTTCGGAAGATTCCCTGGATTTGTGTATCACCAAAATTCTTACCACAACATACCCCTTTGATAGTTCAGTAATCCGGCGAACTAGTTAAGGTTCGTAGTTTATCCCACGATTTACCACGGCTTTGGAGATTCCCTCTTTTTTGTGCAGGTGTTCTTTTTTTCCATCAGCAAGTAGTTCCAAAATCAGCTGCGTTTCTGGACAACAAAATCCAACGAAATGACCGACCTCTGCCCATTTTTTCGGGTTGTAGCCCGACTTCTTATCGATGTACAGGACTTGCCTCAGACAAGTCGACGCAGGAAACGTATGATGAGATAAGCAAACAGCATCTAAGTCTTTTTGACACCCTTCCGAAACTCAAGCATCTCTCCCCTTTGGGAAAACACTACCCTTAAGTCCGAAAGATTTCCCACTCCCCTTCAGTCTGATATGGATTAAGCGGAACCCTCCAGGGAACAAAAGTTGAGATGGATGTCCATCCATCCATCAACCAACTTCTATGCATTGCACAAAATTTTCTCCATCAACATGACATCAACTTAGGGTACCGCTGGACTTCAAAAGATTCGTCAGGATTTGGGATATCAGCAGGTCACCTGACATTCCATCCTATCAACTGAGTGCCACGTACGGTGCAAGCTCCCTGTAGAGATGAGCCATGGTGACTAACAGAGGTACTTTGCCTGTGTCATTCTCCAGGGTATTACCTTAACAGAACTTTGGAATTAAACGGTTGGTACTCTATTCATACGTGTGTGTGTATTGTATATAATTTTCATATATCATATAAACATACAGTGTGTTAAATCGGGTAGAACCATGTGTCCCCGGCGGATGTCCCTTAGAAAAAATAATTTCAACCGAACCATTCCCCAAAAGATTGCGAGGATTACCATCATGTTGAACCCCTTGGGTTGCAATTTAAACTGTGAAACGACCTTTTGTTGGAAATCAACCGGGATCTACTACTCTAATTTGACCCAGGTCATTCGAACAGGCAGGGAGACTTGACTTTACTCTCTTACTAAAAGTTTCTGGTAGATGAAGATGCCCCCAACAGCAAGGAGGTTTAACAATCCCTTTTTACACAAATGCATGCTGCTGTTGGGGAATTTTACAAAAGATTCACCTTCTCTTTTTCCATCTCCGGTAAGAACATCCTTCACCTTCACGATTGAATTGTTCGACGTCTGAGTCAGGGTTTGCTACAGGCTTCCCTGAAACAACAGGAAAACTGGTTGAAAAAAACATGAGTTTTAATCCCCGTATGAACATAAACCCTTTTTAGAAGGACATTCAACACAAACCGTGTGAGTGGTTCTTCTTTTAGAAAAGAGCTTGAGCCGAGACGGTCACGCAGGGTCCGTCCCACATGATTCAACAAATGTGTGTGTGTTGACCAATGGAAAGACATGGTCAAACGATAGAGCTTTTTGCGAAGACACATGCTTCTGGTCGATGGTAACATAAGTCTACATCGTCTCCACGCACACACTCAAACAAAACATGTTTCTTTACAGTACACACCTATACTGTTCATTGAATAAAATAAACTGGATCTACACAAGCCCGATGTTTTTTCTTGGGATGTCACTGGATTTTTTGTTCATTCCATGCTGCGAGCTGGTCCTGAAGAAATTCAACCCATGGCTGTGTTTCCAAAAGTGCCACTTTTTGTTGGTACGAAAATGGGAGCCCCCAAAATCGTGGACAGCGGCTGGGTATATAATCAATTTGGAATTAATTTGGGTTTGGTGCTTATATATTCAACTTCATATCATGACTTTCCACTGTACCCAAGCTTATAAGATTACACGATTGCCCAGCAGCATCCCTCCCAACACAAGTTCGTGTCTTTTCACCGGTCGTAGCCGTCCGCGCGCTGCTCCAGGGCTGTAGTTTTGGTGGCCCACTTCACCAAGGATAGAGCCAGCTGCTTGTCACCTCGAAGTCGTTTCGGCTACGTCGGTCCACGAGTCAATAGACAGAACTAGGGGCCCCCCCTGGGTGTTCAGGGGAAATGCAAAAAAACGGGCCGGCCGATCGAGGGAACACACTTCAGAATCCATGCTTTTGTGTCACGGAAATGCGTGCCGAATCTCAACAATAGGGTTGATGGGGGAACTGTGGCCACCCGGTTCAATCATTCACCCGGAACAATCGTCTTCCACTGCCTGGGAGGGTCTGCAAAAACACAACATCGATACCTTGAAACTTCATTGCCAAAGCAGAGTTCAAGATCGAAGATTGCCATCTCCTATTAGATCGCGATGAGTCATTCACTTTTAACAAAAATGAGGAATTCTCTATGAATTGGATCTGCTTTTAACACAAAAAAACCTTCAAAAACACCCTAGACTTGGAAAGGATAAACACCCTCTAAACGGAAAGTCTCCCATGGTTTGTATTTGTTTAAAGGGAGACAATTTTTCTGTCCTCCCAAACCATCATTCACCAGCACGCACCAAACCGAGCCACCCATGCGTTCAATGACCAAATCTTCCAGTTGTGTCTAGCGGTTTTCGTGGCAGGTGGCGTTGACTCGTGGCACTCACCACGTCGGGTGGGATTTAATATCAGCCCCAGCTGTAAAATGTGGGACTCTATTCGTAGATGCTCGCCCAAGGTCATCTTGAAACAACAAATAGATTATTTCAGCATTATGGCAATTCTTCCTAAACTCAGCGCACATTTCTTCAAGACTTAGTACTTCCATCAATTCCTTACAACTTCCAAACTCACCCCAAATCAAAAAATCACCAAAAAAAACATCCCAACCACCAACTTACTCCCAAACCCAAGGCCTCACCATCCATGTAGCGTCCAAAGCAGCTGGTGGCTTGAGGTTTCAACGCTCCCGCGATGACCGAAAGGGCACCTTCCGCAGGACTGCGCAGCAACACCATCCGCAAGGGCTTCGTCAAGGGCCAAAGCCAAGGAGACATGAAGTGCCTCAACAAGGGTAGGGATGATGCAACGGCCTGCACTTTCCGTTTCCGGAAGTACCCATGTTTTTTTCCAGAGGGATGTTATATTGCGAAAAAAGGATCTCTAAAAAACATGAAGAGGGAATTCATGTTAGGGTCACAATATGAATTTGAAGATATCATATAAATTGAATGTCTATCACAAAAATGCCTTGCCGAATGGCAAAAGCTGGAGATGCCAAAAAAGCATCTGTGTGAAGGTGCTTTCACTGATAGCGTCCCCCTGAAGTTTCAAGGCTGTAACTTCCTATGAAGCAACTCATGTATAACACTAGTAGGCACTCCCATAACGAGCTCTAATGTAGCGTTCTTATTAAACAGGTTAATATAATCCGCGTATATGACAAGAAACAACCAGGGTTTGGGATTGTCCTTTAAAATCTTGAAGCGGCTTCAAATTTCGCTTATCTTCCAAGTCTCTCACGTGTGTGATTGTTTGTTGCTTCGACACTATTCGACACCCCTAAAGTCATAACTGCAACTGGACCACTTTGGGGAAAAACCTCAAACTCAGGCTCCAAAATCCATGGCGCTTTCCTACCAAACTGAAACATCTCCAGCAAATCCCTTACTAAATTTACGGTAGAAACACACACGCAAACACAAATTTGTCATTTTTCCTGTGATCCCAGTGGTTTCCCATCATTTTTGTCCACGCCTCCCCAAGTCTGTGTCCACCATGCCAGGGGTAACGCAATGACAAAAGAGGCCACCCTTGAAGGCTAAGCTTTGTGCACGCACCGAAGTCCTTCGTAGACTCGTTCGTTGAATTTGTTTAGACCAAAATGGTTACCCTCCAGGAAACTAACATATCCCACCTGGGGAAAGGAAAATCATCTTCAAAAGTGACTTGGTACCGGATATGTTCGTTCCTTGGAGGGTATTTTTGAAGGACTGCAGTCTTCTAGTTGGTGTTTCAACCCATCTGAAAAATATTAATCAAAACTGGAATCTTTCCCAAATAGGGATAAAAATTTTAAAAAAATGAAACCACCACCTAGTGGTTATTTTTGAAGGAGGTCTGTCCTGCTATTTTTGGGAAGCTTTGGGAAATGGAGTTGTAAATAAAGTGTCCTTTGTCAAATGTCTTTTTGGTGTACCCTTCCTGTAACTAAACATAGCACCTGAAAATGGATGCTTGGAATACGATCGTTTCCTTTTGGGGCCCGGCCCATTTTAATGGGATGAGCTGTTAGTTGCAGGGGGTGTAGACTTGAACAAACAATCTGCTTTTATGTCCGATCCAATACGAGAACAACAAGCTGGTTTGAATTGAAAAATGATCCCACCCGAGTCATCCTTCATCCCACGCGAGTCATCCTTCATCCCACCCGAGTCATCCTTGATCCCACCCGAGTCATCCTCTCATTTTTTTCGGGGTTGAGAAAAAAACAATGCCCCCTTTCACCAAAACAAGTCGTCGGTTCAAGACAAGAAACAGATATTATTTGATGTCCATACTTGCCATCAGTTGCTTTTGCATCTCAAAACTCGAAAAATATGGAAAACTACCGAATTTATACCTTTCAACAAAATCAGTGGGCTGAAAAACTATCAGGACTTCCAGCCGTTGCTCCCACAATATTTCCATCAACTCAAAAAGCAAAATAAAGTTTCCCACCCGCCTCAGGAGACCCCGATTGGTGATGATATGTGGATGGATTTTCATACATCACAACTACCCACCGACCTTGGGGGTCATGGTGATTTACAAGCTTTGCTAGTGAGGATGTTGGTTCATTCTCCTATACCTAGGGCTGGTTGTTCAATACTGTTGCTGGTTCAGGAATGCCAAACAACCACCTGGGATGGTGCTAAAACCCCTCGTAAATAATGGTAGATAAATTACCAACCTCAACTGGTTTTCTCGCCGAATTTCTGATTGCCATCAACAGTATGGATGGGATAGTAGTTTTTGTTCACGCCTGTGAATGTAAAAAATTCATCCCCCAGCTCCGATCCACAACAAAAAACATCCAACCCCATCCAGTCCACAACATCAAAGCTCTTTTGGAGTCAGAATAGGTGTGTTCTCCAACCTGGAAGGTAAGACAGTCTCTGAAGCAACCAGCAATCAAAATAAGCAATCGTATGTTACCCACTCCTCAACGTAGTATGATAAGTCGAAAGCATCCAATTGGCAACAGCTATTTTCATTACATGGACTTATACTCTTTATATCAACCACATCAACTTATATTGATACTTCTTCTATATGTATATATAGGTACAACAACATTCATAGAGATCATCTATATCTAACCCTCCCCCATCCCCATCTTAAGATATAACATGCACCTTTCCATCCCCCCCAACTTGGCCTCGCCCTTTCCGACCGACTCCAATAGCTGCTCGTTGAGCTCGGATCGTTTCTCCAAACGGCTGGACACATGCACCACCCTGCGACGCCCCCGGGGGAGCACCACCCAAGTGGCGTCCATAGGGTTTTTTTGTTTGGTGAAAAGTTAAACTGAATCATAGCAATGCAGAGAAATACTACAAATGAAAACATCGTCATTGAAATCAAAACATTCAGCATCATCATCATCATCATCATCATCATCATCATCATCATCATCATCATCATCATCATCCTAGTCATAGTAAAGAAGAAGAAACACCAACAAAGACTGGGCGAAAAAAAGAAAAAAAACACTCTCGCAAACCGAAAAAGCAATCTCAGAGCACCTCCCTTGTACTCTGTCATCTTTCCAGTTTTTCCCCCACCAGTTGAGAGCCAAAAAAAAATCCCTTCCATCCCATCCTCGCACCTCACGGGCAAACTCTGATGCTTCTGTCGAAAACGACCCAATAACTCGGTCAACAAGAAAGGACCCAGAAAGTTCGTCTGCCAGGTACAATCAACACCTGCAGAGCGGGGCTTTCGGTGGTGACTGGTGAAAGTTTGGTTGAGAAGGTTTGCTTGAGATGATGGGTTGTTGGCTGGGGGTTGGATCACACAAAAAGATTGTGTGGGTGAAAACTTCGTCAAAACTTGAGATGTTGTGGTAGAAACATGATTTCGCTTTCAGATCAATTTCAGCCCCAGCCATGTTGGGTGTGCATATGTGCATAAGGTTGGTCATTGTCATCAAAAGAATCATAAGTATGTCAACCAACCCAGCTGACCAAAACACACGCAAACGAGACATAATCCTAGCGGTTGTGTTTTTCTTACAAAAATTAACATTGTTGCAAGGAAGCTAGTGGCAGTTTGCCATTTTGGTGATCTAACATAGCTGGTTTGAACATGGACCACTTTTAGATGTTATTTCATAGAGTTTGCCAAGATTATTGTTGGGCGTGAGTTTTCCAGCTGTGTGTAATCCTCTTGGATGATCCCTTGGACGGCTGGCAAGTGGAGTTACAAATTCACCTGCAAGGGGATAGTCATCACCCAAACCACAGTTTGGGAGGGAGTTATATAATTCGGTCCTGATCATCCAAGTTGAGCTCAGGTCATCCAAAAAACATCAAAATCATCTTACCCTTTTAGAAACCATGCTCACTGTACGATGACTTTTAGAAATCATCAAAGAAACATCCAAAAACATCTTGATCTAGCATCCGAAGAATGTGAACCATCTCCAGGTTTCAACATTTCTTTGGATCCGTTTCCTATTGGCATAACAAAATCGACATCTTCTGTTGGGAACCCGCCTTTGGACATGGCAGCTGGTGGTCGCATGACCCCGGCGTTGTTCACCAGCCTTGGAGCAAGGAACTGTTGTCAACTTGTCAACCACGCTGTGTGGTCGGAAGCAGAGGACCACATACTTTGAGGAAGAGATGCAGATACTGCTTGGTACATAGATGGATGGATAGATGGATAGATGGATAGATGGATAGATGGATAGATGGATAGATGGATAGATGCATGCATGAAAATAACATGTACTGTATATATACACAGTACATTGATGGGTGATCCGCCATACTTCACCAACCTGACTTGTTCAAAGACGTCTTCAAACAGGATGACTTTTTGTTGGTGAATATTCGGTCAGGGTGAAGTTGTAAAAATCTCCAAGATCACCACGACCTCCACTGAGAGTAAGGGACAATGTCATACAACGCAAGGGCAATGGCAGGTGTTTGTGTCAACGACCAGGTGGTGTAGAGAAATTTATTGGTTATCACTGATCATGTTTGTTTCAGATTCTCAGATGTTCCTTGAATCTACAAGTACAGTGCTTGGTACAGCAACAGGTCACCCCACTTTTTACAACCGGGCATAGGTACATAGGATTCACTGAAAAAATACTTTCATTGCCTTAAAGCCACAAGGGCTCTATGAACCCATGCACCCCTGTACCAGCTACTTGGAGGATCATCCCAGGACTTGGATACGTGGTTAATAACCATGGTGATCGTTTTCGTCCCCATTCTTGGGGTTGCGGGACCCCTTCCAAAATGGCTTCTAAATGGGGGGTTGATACTAAAGTCCTGGGCTTGCAAGTCCTAGGCTTTTATGGCTTATAAATGGCTTGCCAAGTCCTGGGAGCCCATCCTTCAAGTAGTGAAAATCTTTCAGGTGCCCTCTGGTAAACTAACATAGCTATGGAATATCCCCATGTTCAATACGAAATACATCTTCAATGAGTCCATTTTCCATTGCTATGTTAGTTTACCGGAGTGTAGGCCCTATGGCCAAATTTTTTGGGGAGTGATCTGAAACATCGGAAGATGCTTCGACGAGGCCATGACATCCTCAAGCCATCATTGCCAGCTGCCAAAAAGCTATGTGCCTGATGGAAAATGGGGAGGTTGGAAGGGGGGTCTTGGAAGGGTGCAAACAATTTGTAGGAGATAGCAGGATGATGATGATGATGATGATGATGATGATGATGATGATGATGATGATGATGATGATGACGAGGATGAGTGTCCTCTATACTTAATAACTCATGCAAGTAGGAAATGAAGCTTGGCTTGGTGATTGTAGATAGATATATATATATATATACCGCTGTTTCCAGCTTCAGTCAAACTCACTTCCACCATTTCAAGTGAGCCACGAAAAAAAAAAAAAACTCCTACTTTCCATTACAGTGGTTGTTTAAATAGGGATCCTTATATTAGCTTACTGTAACCCCCAATATAACTGGGTAGTACTTCATCCCCCCTATATACCCTAACCAACCAGGACCCCCTTTCATTGGCTCAAGTGTCAGGCCTCATCTGCGAAGGCTTGCACTGAGTCTGGATCCATCAAGTCCAAACGATGCACCTGACGACATGCTATCCTTCGGACCGAAAAGGGCCTAGCAAATTGACGTTCTCAAAACACCAAATGAAAAAACCTGAAGTCTGGGATCATAAGCATGGTGTTTGTAAACCCAGGGTTCATTTTATACCATATACTTCGCAAGTAAGATAAACCATACAAGTAAAGCCTGCAACGTTACTTAGAACGTATAACTAGACACATTAGAGTGGTATGGCAGGCAGCCAGTAGAAGTGGACCTCCCATCCCCGAAAAAGAAAATGCTGAGAAAAACTGACAAGAACCAGAGAGACAAGGAGACAAAAATTACCCCCCCGAAAACCAACATGTCCCCTGAAGATCAATGGTTGGTTCAGATGTATTTCCTATTGAAATAGTCCCTTTTTAGGGGACATGTCAGTTTTCAAGCGTGTGTGGTGGGAAGCATCACCCATCACCCCAAACCGAGGTTCTTCTCTACTCTCCCCTTCACGGCTTCATCTCGTTCCCTTCCCCCGATACCTTCACCCGATCCGATCGGAAGATCTTGCGAGTCTTCTTCTGATCTCTGCAGGCCAACAGCACATGAACCGAAGGATGACCTGAGACTCGAAGCAAATTTGAGGGATCGAAAAAAAGATTCATCAAAGGTTCCACCTACCAGGTGTGAAGTCCATGATTCTGCACCTACCTAAGGAAGTGCAGATGACGCCTCCTATGTCCATCGATCAATTGACTCCCCAAAAAAATAGACTCAGCTCAGACCTACCAAAGCTAAATTTGCTCCCAATGTTGCGAAAGTTTTGGCACACTGAACTATTGAGGAGCTGGAAAAAATACCTATGATTCCTCGCATTTCTTGCTATTCTAACATGAAGATCTCAGGGCGCACAACTACACCACCGAAATTCAGAGACCCTCAACACTGCTTCGTTTCAAAAAGTTACCTTTTCCGATACATTAATCAAATTTCAAGGGTGGAATCCCCAAACTGAAAGCACTTTCCCCTCATCTCACTATCCAGCATGCCCTCCAAACGACAACAACAACAACAACAACAACAACAACAACAACAACAACAACAACAACAACAACAACAACAACAACAACAACAACAACAACAACAACAAACACAAACAATTGACCAGCAACAAACAACTATATACCGTAACTACCAATAACTCATAACCATCAACGACCAACCAGCAAGAAGCATCAAGAAGCAACAAACGACAAGAAACCAACAGCCAACAAACATCTCATCTCCAAGACACGTAGCAACTGCTGTGCCAGCTCACGTCCAATACCACCACTCGCTCCAGTGATTACCACTCGTGCCTCCGTGCCCGCAGCACTGTTCAGAAGCGCCTCAGCATTTTTTGTTGCATGGTCTTTGTAGGTGAAATATACCGACATCCTAGGTGGTTTAGACATCCGCCGAATTTGAGCACAGCATCGCCCTCCCTTCCCTTTGCGATCGTGCACTGTACTTGGTGATCAGTTACACTCCCTGAAACTAACAGTTCGCACCGGAAAATAGGCCGGGCCCCAAACGGAAAGGCAATCCCTTGATCCTAAAGCACAAAAACAAACCTGTCACTATATAGTGACATCATGTCACTAATTCAAGCGAGAATTGAAGATCCTGAAAAGACCTTCCGCTGCTTAATTTGGAGGCTCCAAAAGAAGCCAACGAGAGATCCACCAAAGTTTGATCTTCCAACCCATGTCAGTCAGATTATGTGAAAAAATACATCCCCGCACAAGAAGCATGAACCTGAAACTGTCCCCTTTTGCCAAAGGAAAACCCAATAGTCTACACAAACTCCATTTTTGTCAATTCCACCCTGTGTAGAATTTTTGGGCCAACGGGGTACATTCTCAGAAACCTCCCTATTATCAACGAAAAACAATCCACCTTTTCCCGTCTCCATATCATCCGCACCTGCAGCTGCGACCGAGCACGGGAGACGCGCAGAAAATGCCTGGAGTCTTGGGATCCCGTGATGAAAAACACCGGTATTCCCCGAAGGTTCACCCCCAAAAATCTGACGATTTTTGATTAACGTAGAAAACCTATCTATCCCTTAAAAAAAAAAACACATCCCAACCAACCTTGGCAATGATTGGAAAACTTTGAGCGAATTCAATGATGACTTGAGGGCGGGAGGGTTGTCGTTTCTAGGGTCATCTGGGTGAAGAAACACCAGATCCACAATTTTCAGGTGACCCAGATGTGTCTATTTCAATTGCTTGAATGATGAGCCACTCAAAGGTTTCTTATAGTGGACAGCTTCGGAATGACAAACCACTAACCGATTCCCAACCACCTTAAAATCACGAGTTTTTGAGAGGATTCCATTGAAAAAGTGATCAGTCAGAAGTACTTCAGCAGTTCCAACAAGAGAAAATCGACACCATGTATGACTATGCTGCTACCGATTTGAACGATATTACTGTAATCAAATTGGAACATTTACGCTTAAATATGGGAGTAAAAATAAATACCCTCCCTGAAACTAACATAGCACCTGAAAATGGATGGTTGGAATACTAGTTTCCCTTTGAGCTGGCCTATTTTCAGGTGCTATGTTAGTTTCAGGGAGTGTAATCTTCAAAAAACAACACCTATTTAAATGGCAGACATCACCACGAAGCTCGCTCTCCAGCATTGCTTCGACTCCAAAATCACCACAACTTTGAAGCCCGAAAACTCCCAAAAGGCTATAAAAACAGTCCATATGTTTGTTTAGCTGTGTACCCGTTTCAACTTCTAGGGGCTTGAAAAACTTATTTCATGATGTATTGTTTGGATATCCCAGTCTAGGAAGAATGAAAATTCTGCTTCTTTGCTTGTTTGTTTTAAAGTCGGGATTTTCACCCTGCTACCTATATTAACAGTACCTCTTCCTCCCCCCCAAAAACGGTTGTGTCAAAACAAACCTCGCTGCAATGGCGGCGAAGGTAGCCCCTCCAAGCACAGCACCGGTGTAGAGCACTCGTGTCAACCAATCCGAGCGTTGCTCCATGGCAAGGAAAACACCTCCTGAAAATGGGGAGGGATGATTTTCTTGCTAGGTAGCCAAATTCAATGGTGAACCGAAAAATGCGGGTGATGCCCTGTTGTTGCTGAGGTTTGGAAAGTTTGATAGCGATTTGAGTAGGACCTGTTGTGAAAATTGAAATGTCCCTTTGAGTACTCAGATGATGTTTGAAATTTCCATTCTGAATTCATAATGCTAACATAATCAATAGTCGAGTAAACGAGTTTGCATGCTGCGCAGACCTTGACCAAATCGGACCAAATCAATTCACGCGTCAGATACAGACTTCCAAACTGAAACACCGACAGATCACTTCCATTGAACTGCCATTAGATGCCTCTCTTGGGGGGACAGTTGTAACAAGACCTGCTCAATAAAAGCCAACCGGTTTTTTTTTGGTTCCGTGAATGCATTTCTTCCTTGACATCAAAATAAGAGTCAACATCAAAAAGAAGAAAAGTTCCTCCAAGTTATAACACACCTCATAGCTCATTGACCAAGCAATCAACGTGCATGGCCATCACTTGGACCTCCCTTGATTTGGAGGTCCAAAAATTCACAGGTAACTCCTGTGAAGCCAATACGGATGCTTTCCGAAAATAGGGTGGTTTCCCCCAAATCATCCATTAAAAAATGGGGTTTTCCATGATTTTCACCATCCATTTTGGGGTACCCCTATTTTTAGAAGCACCCACACATGAAAACAACGGCTCCGTTGATGAAGGGTCCACACGCTTTTTCTTCATATCCAAGTCGCTAAGGTTTGGGATCAGATTTGTCAGGGCTCTCAGCCATGTCATCTTCAAAGGTTTCCACCAACCTGGCCATTTGTGAGATCCAAAGTCACCAATTCGTCCATGTGATCGCCATTTTTCGTCCGAAACTTCGATGTCGTCTCAATCGATGCTTTCGGATCGGAACTGAGTTGGTTGGTTTTGAGTGCGGTGAATTCATCTGAACTCTTCCACAAGTTGATGTACACGAGCATGTCATGAAATGTAAGATGTGCTGATCGAAACCTGATGCTAGCTAAAAAGTCGCTCGAACAATTCTTGTTGGGGATCTTCAAATTTGAAACAAAAAAAACAAGAACCGCCGTTTTCCCTACCTCCCTCCCTTCCGTTCGCACGCACCAAAAAGCAGTGCAAACGGCGTTTTTTTGGACAAAGTCCGAGGCCAAGCTGGACATCTCGAGGCCAAGCTGGACAGCCAAGGGGTAAATGGATGATTTCACCCGTGTAGAAGTAGGTTGTTTAAGTCCTGTAAGTAGGTGAATTTTTACCAACTTACTACTTACAATCACGAACCCAAACGGACACCCTACTCCTTGCTGTCCAGCCTGACTCTCCAGCCTAGAACCGTTCTATATATTGACATTGCGAAATGCAAGCGTGCAGGGTACGTTTAGCCTGCGGAATTGTCAGGCAGCGCTGCCTTTTTTCTGATGTGGCATACCCCAGCCAAGGGATTCAAGAAACAAAAATACGATAATGAGTAATGAGACACAAGTCGGGAGAGCATTCGGATGAATGTTGTTGAAAGGCATGGCGAATGCAAAATTCTGTGAAACAGTGAAAGAATTTAAAACTTTTATTGGGGAGACTCTTAGAATGCCACTGACACCATTGGATCTGGATCCTGGAGACCACCATGCTCCAACAACTCCCGAAGCAACACATCTGGAGCTCGCAGCTTGGCAGCAATGTCAAATGCGGTATGGCCTCGACAGCGAAGATCAACTCGAGCTTTCGCTTTCAGGAGAAACCTGGAAACTTCATAGTCGCGTGCCAGGATACTTAACATCAGCGGAGTGGGACCAAAAGGTAGATAATAATAAAATGTGTTCAAGCGGGTCGGGGCCACACAATGCTTGACGGAAAAGACCTTCAAAGCCAGGCGAAGTCCTAGAGGGACCCTTCTTCTGAATTCATACTCCCCATTGATGTCACATCCAATTTGGAGCAAAAACTCTAGGTGTTCAGGGTATCCGTGGCCGGTCGCAATTGCACTGTGCAACTCACGGTTACCAATGCGGCTGACGAAAGGCAGAAGTTCTTTGACAACTCTTGTGGCGCCATAACAACAAGCTAATTGGAATGGGGTCAATCCAAGTTTTTCGGTGGCACAAGGGTCTGCCCCAGCTTCAAGCAGCAACTGTGCGCCTTCAGCGTTGTCACAATAGACGGCCGCCTGGTGTAAAGGTGTGAGTCCTTGCGTGTCTGGCTGGTTGGGATTGGCCCGGAATCGAAGAAGAATTTGTATGCCTTCATTGTTTCCAGAGCTACTGCAAATTGATAAAGCAGAGCTACCTTTGAAAAGGAAAGCTGTTGGACACGGTTTGCGAAGACCTTGATTGGGATCAGCCCGCTTTCTCAGCAATGCTTCCATCATCTGGGGATTTCCTCCCAGGGCTGCATAGCAAAGCGGTGTCCATCCTGCCTTGTCATATTCAGAAACTCTGATAAGACCATGCTGAATGAGAAACCTCTTCACCTCATCAGAGGCTTCTCCTACATCACCTGTCAATGACAACCCTGGCAGTGATGGGATGCCGCATTTGCGCAGCCACAACTGTTGCTGATTCAATAGGAACCTGTAACTGGGGAAGTCGCCTTTGATCAAATGAGAATGCAATTTTTTGCGCACCATTTCTCTCAATATTTTTCCAACGACCTCTCGGTCGCTGGGCACCGTAAAGGTCCCATCTCCAGGAGAAAGAAAGGTCGATAGCCAAGCGCTACCCAAAGTGACCTGCTCTGGACTCTCAATGTAAAGGACAGAACCTTTCTCCACAGAGAGCAATCTGGACATGATCTCAGTTCGACACCACCCTCTCTCTGCCCAAGAATGATGATTTAAATGTGAGTGCGTAGTTGCATGCTTCAGTGGAGGACATAGAACCACAAAGAATTCACACCTGTCAATGTAGGCCGGGATGCTGTTGATGGCGTTGCGTTGCTCACTGCTGTGTGCATGTGTGTCTTGAGGTATAGAAAAGTAGTCGTACCACACAACTATGTTGCTTCCAGAGATATCAGTCATTGCAAAATGAGGCCGAAATCCCGCAGTGAAAGATAGAACCTCAGACCAAAGTGTGGGTTTTGCTTCAGTCGAGCCATTGAGAAGGTTCACCATGGCAGCTTGGAAGACCTTCAGCTGTTGACCCTCTGGATCAGGATGGTGTGCGCTGACCCACTGGTGCGATATCAACATTGCTTTGAACCTCAAGAAGTCCATCTTCTCAAGAAGTCCATCGCGAAGTAAGTGCTCATGGGGCCTGACCCCTGTCATGCTCCTCGGTTAGTGTATGACCCAAGGCTGCGAATAAAAAACTTGTTTTATACAAGTAACCCTTCGCCCACCAACCATCAAGAGTTAAGGTAAGGGGCCCTGAACAAAAGAGCAATCATTATTTTTGGTGACTTTTTGCGGTGCTCACTCCAACTTAGAAGTTGATTTCGGCAGCAAAAGCTGAGTTGCAATACACTCTGCAGAGAAACAACGTACATTGGGAAGCTCATCTCGAGTTCCACATCCGCAGATTCCTGGTGCAAAGATCTTGCATGTTCAGCCAGTGGCGTCCTATGGCGGCCACACGGCATGTCATAGAAAATTGGCTAACTTGAGCACTGAAAATCTAGCAGGTTTCAACAAGTTCCAAGCCGAGTGGTGACTCTCCCTTCGCTTAGGTTGTTGAACTAAGCATTCTACTCTAAGCAGTCCTGTGGTTCCAGTTTGTTCCCTCTGAATATTCAACCCCACTCAAAATCATCAAGAATGACAAAATGACAAGTTTTTAAGAGATTGCCCAATCTCCACGACTCGAGAAAAAAACGCATGCAGAAAGTACCGGAAGGTGTTTTGTTGCAAAATCTGCTTAGAAAAAGCATTTGCATGCACATGTCCCAACACATGTGGTCAAGGTGACGTGGTTCACAGAAGGGCGTTTTCGGGACTTCGGTACGCATGTGCAAAGGGTCGCCTGGATGTCGGTAAACTGCTGGAGCTTGTTGCCTCAGACAATTCAAGTGAAGGTTAAGTTCGGAATCCTCGGACTGGAATCCTGGAAGAGGCATACTTCCAATATATGTCTGGGTCTAGTCAGTGACGTTTCGGGTAACTTAAGTGGTTAGTCTGGGATGTTGGTGCCTGCAAGCAGCACATTGAAGTGCACTGTACTTGGGGAAAATGTTTCTTGGCTGTAATCAGCAACAAGAATTCATCTCCAACACATATACAACCTTTGAGTTTGAATGCAAGCAAACTCGCACCCAAACCAAGCTGGCACTTGTTTTGCCCCTAGCTCAAGCCGGCTAAGTATTGCGGTACCACAAAGGTTGATACATGAGAGATTGCAAAAACATCCATGTCTTCACACCTGTACTATTCTACTCATGTTCAACCTGGGATATATCATCCACAAATCCTGGCAGGGCTCTCCGAGCTCCTTCTGTAAGTTGCCAGGTGCCAAATTCAAGGACTTTCCTAAGAGAGTCCCAACGCATGCTCTTGGTGAGTGCATCAGCCACCATATCTCGCGTGCTCACCCAAAACATTTGATCTCGAGCGTCTTGTGGCATCCCTGGCTGTCCTGCAGGGTCTCCAGTCAAACGTCCTGGTGGACGCCACAGCTCTTGACGTAACGTCGTGAGATCGATAGCCAGTCTTTTGTGGCTCACAGAATTGCCGGATAACGTTCCCATGAAATCGGTCAGCGACCGACAGTCAGTAAGCCAGAAAACGTATCGTGAATCCATGGCCTGAATCTGCCACTGTTCATCTCTTCCAGGTGGTTTCTCATGAAGGGATCCATACAACACTGTCCTAAAGTGTTGCGATGATTCAGATCCGATCATGGACGAGAACGTCTCGGCCTGTAACGTTGACCGGCACACTCTCTTCAATGAAGCACTGGCCCATTCAATGGGGTGCACGTAGATCGGTTCTCCAGCTGACGGCATGGTGTTGGCCAGGAAAACAAATCTGCCTCCTTGGCTGCGATATCCTTTCTCCTTTCCTTGGGCATTGATGTGTAGCTCTGCCGCATGTGACGCGTCGGTCACTGAAAGTATCACTGCATTGTCGAAGTCAATCACGTTCTTGTAGAACCGCACTCCATTGTCCTTGGTCTTCTGCGCGGCGCTCAGCAGTTTGTTCACTTCCAGTAAATCTCCGACCGATGGCATGCTCTGCTTTCCTTGAAGTGCCGATGTCTTGTAGCACAGTTCAGGACGGCATAGTCTGGCTATCCAACCAATGCTTCCAAGAACTCCTCTCATCTGTGAGAGTTCTTCTTTTGATGCATTTTCCCATGCCTTTCTCTCACGCTGCTTTTCGATGAAGATTGGCTTCACCTTGTCCAAAGTCTCCGGTGATGTGACTTCAATGTACTTTTCCGTATCCGTGATGATTCTGCCGCAGTATCGGAAACTTCCTTCATCTGTTGCCCCAAACGTGAACCGCTGTTGTACTCGGCCCATGACAGAATCCACGACGTGGTTTCCAGTCCAAATCACGTCATCCACGTGTGTGGCGATATAGCCACAGAGCTTTCCTTCCGAAGTCACCGAGTATAGAGCTGGTTCTCCTGGTACTTCGTGCACTTCTGGTTGTATTGAAATCTCATTGCGAAGGGCTAACCAGAAGCCTCTGACTCTGGGAGCATCCTTTGATCCATAGATAGACATCTCGGCAATCATGTAGGATCCGGGTTCCACCTCGGTTCCTTCTCCATCAGCTCCTGGAATTCCATCTGCAGGAGTACGAAGCAAAACAATCCTTTGGATTGGCACTCCCTGAGAAATGCTGCCGTTATGTCTCCACTTTTCAAAGAAGTTCCCCGGCATGCTGCCAGGCTGATCACCTCGAGGCTGTTGGGCAATCTACCCGGAAGCTTCCTTCTTCCATGTCTCCTCTCATCACCATCCTTGACTTCAGCTTCTCCTCAACGTCATTGTCTTCCGTTCTGATTTTCTCATTCTTGTCAAGGTCAAGCCAGACCAATGGAATTGGCTTGTGACCCATGTCCATGTATTCCTTTGCCTCTTCTCTCGGAATGATTCTCACAGCCTTGTACTTCTTCCAACTTGACCACTCCTTAGCTCGAGTCATGTTGAGCTTCTTCTGCATCTCAGGTGTTTCTTTGCGATACACCTTTCCTCCAACAGTTGGCTTCTTGACTGTCCTCTTTGCCAAGAAACACACAAACTCCTTGTTCCCGGCGTAGTTTGCCATGTCTTCTTCCTGTGAGCCAGGTGGTCGGTCATATGGTCCAGGTCTCCTCACTTCACCATCCAACCTCCTCAATCCTTCATAGGTCATGTTGCGGAGTGGGTGTGATGGTCTTTCTTCTCCGGTTGATCCACTTGGTCCATTGGGATGGTGCAGATCATAAGTTCCATCCAAGATCTGGTCAATCTCCTCCTCAGTCACCTGGTTCGGATTGGGTGGTGCCTCATGGTGTGCTGGTGGGATACTGGTATCTTCTTCAGGCTGCTTATCTTCCTCTTTCTCCTCTTCCTCCATCTTCTGTATCTCCTTTCTCATCCTCTTTGGAGAATCTCCTTCCGGCGGTTCCGTAGGAGGTGTCCCACGAGAAGGCAAGGCTATCACCTCTTGTTGTGATGGATCAGGTTGTTCTCTTTCTCTCAGGTCCATGAATCCTTGCTGTTGAGATTGTTCATCAAACTGGTGAGGTTGCCTTACGTCCTCATAGAACACTCCACGTCGCCTCTTGTTTCCTTTCTTCCTGTCCAACAGTTCGGCTTCAAGTAGTTCTTCTGGGTTGCATGCTCGGATCATATGGTTCCCAATCAGCAAGGGAATACCTCCATGCAGCAACCATACATTCTTTCCTTCCTGAGCCAGTACCCTTGCAGGCCCATACCACTTGATGCCTGTTGAATGGCTCTTCTGCTTCCTCATGAAGGATACGAGGTCTCCAATCTTGTAGATGCCCGAGTCCGTGAATCCCTGTCTCATCATGCTGGCTCGGACTCTTCTCTTAGAGTCGTGGTGGATCCATGCCTCTCTGGCCAGAAGTCTAAGACGAGCTCTCTTGTTGAACTCTGACTGTGGGTCTTCCTCCAGACTTCCTCCAATATGGTCTTCGGCTTCGTCTCCATCACGAGGCAGTAGGCCCATCTCCAATTCTGGGCGCTCTTCCTAACACCCATTGTGCAGGTGTGAATCCTGCTACATTCTCCATGTTGTTCTTCGTTTCCAAAGTCATGGAAAGTCCGAGTGCTATCTCTGCCTCTCCTGTCAGGTTCTCCGCCTCAATCATCCTTTCCATCATACGTTTCAACACTCCTCCTTGTCTCTCAACTCTGCCAAGTTGATGAGGACTTTCTGTTGCGGCGAACTTGAATCTGATGCCTCTCTTCTCACATTCGGCTTGGAATATGCCCCGGTTGTGTGTTCCACGATCCAGGGTCAATGTCTTGGGCGTTCCAGCCCAAGCATGCCATTGTCGGTTGAAAGATCGTAGACAGGCCATAGATGAGGGTACTCCAGAAGCCTTTCCAATGCATTCAGCAGTGTGGTACGTTGTTCCCATGCATACCACATGGAAGATGTGCCATCGGCTTCCAGCCGCATCCTTAAGCTCCAGCACATCGATTCCGACATCTTCTCCAAACACATACCTGTTGGGTACTCTTACCACAGGTACCTTCTTTGCCTCCATCATCTTCTCGCAGGCTGAGCATCTGAAGTGTTTGACTCCTCTGACGATGTGCGGAAGAGCTCCTGCATACTTCAGCATCCTCTGCATCTGCGGTCGGGTGGAGTGAGAAGTCATGTGATGTAGTCGACGTATCCCGACTCGTTCTTCTCGACTCAGCTTCTGCCATTCCTTCTTCCTCATCTTCTCCTCTTCAGGGTCAGCCTCTCTTTCTGTCTCATCCATGTCCTCCAACCTCTTGTAGTCTTGCTCTTGTGCTTCCTGGTTGTCAGGTAGTCCAGGTCGCAGATCTTCCTCTCCGATTACTGCATCCAGCGTTCCTCCTTCTTCAATCTCCTCTGCACGATCTTCAGCGGCGAAAGCCACTTGACTCATTTGGCTTTCCCACTCTTTGGCTGCTCCTCGAAGTATGGCCTCACAAAATGCCATGGTCCATTGGGCAGCTTGTGTGGTTCTCTTCCCAAAACAATTGCTTCCTTCGAGAGGTTGGTGATGGTGCCTTCCATTGCATCTTTTACAGAGTGTCTCTCTGATGCATGTGGAATCAGTACCGATACCTGTAGGCTTCAGGTGTGGCATCTTGTTTTCTTTGTCCTTCAGCCCGTATGCACAAAGGTCGATCCTGCTCCAAATCCATCGTGTAGTATTGGATCGTTCACAAGGCTTGCCAAGACCTTCCAGGAGTCGGCAAACCGGGGATTTTCTAACAGGCTGAATCCTCCCTGTTGTCTCTGTAGTTTTACCATTTTCTTGACCCAGCGCAAAATGGGGATCCAAATCTTGCGGAGTTGGTAGACCTGTTCTTCCGGCTGCATACGTTGCCATGAGCTCCAAGGTCCACAGGGCCAAGCAAGGGTAAGCAAAAACGGCCGCTCACGTTGCAAGACCTCTTCTGCATACTTGCGATGGTTGGGGTTGAAGACATTCCAACCAGTTTGGAGATCCATAGGGGCGCATGTCTCATATCCTGCTGCCATGCACAGTCGTGTAAGGACAGCAGCGCCACAGAAAAGTTCCAGCACAAACTTGATTCCTCGTGGCTTCATAGGCTTGCCCACCATGGTACTCCACATTGCCACATCCTGGTGTTCCATCTGGTGTACCTTCTGACGGAGATGCTGTCTCTGCTTGGTTTTGAGAATCCCTTGGCGATGAGGTTCTGCTTGTAGATCTGGTTCAGCGACTTCCTTCTTTTCTTCCTCCTGACCAACGAGTGTAAAGACAGTCTTACCTGTCCATGGCTTCTCATCCTCAAACTCCGCATAGGTGAAGAGCTCTGTGCGGATGTTGGTCACTCCTGGGGGTAGCTTGACATGTAGCGACCCTGGTGCATGAACCACATACTCCTGCTCCTCAGCCACAAGTAGTCCTAATCGGTCCAAGTCGTAGGTTTTCCTTCTCATGACCTTCTCCCAGAGTGGTCCTCCAGCTCTTGTTCCTTGGTAGGTGTCCACTCCATAGTCTTCTCGAGCCCAGACATCCACTGATGTCTGCCTCCAGTTGTCTGTCAACTTTTCAGTGCTCTCGTCCTCAAACTTCTTGAAGGTCTCTCGCTTGATCCAGTCGGTGTCCTTGTGGTCTGTAGGGATTGGTACGTGGAATGACATGTACCCTGATCACTTTGCCTTCCTCAGGTTCGAAGATCCAGTAGTCTTCATTCTCATCTTCCCTTAAATCAAGTAGATGTGCTCCTCTCCGTCTTGGGTCCTCTTCTTCATCTTCCTCTTTCATCTCCTCGCTCTCTCCGTTCTCTTCCTGTTGGTGATCGTGCAATGCTTCATCAACTTCCACTTCTTCATAGGGCTCCTCTTCTTGTCCATTTTCTTCTTGATCATCATCATCCACTTCCACTGTGATGAATCCTGCTGCTTCCATAGCTGCCAAGTCTGCTCGCCATGGTGTTCCGGAGTCTCTCCGTGGCTTCTTCTTCACTCTTGCTTGTAGTCCTGACACTTCTCTCTTCGGTATCTCCTTGATCTGCTCTGCGTGTCTTTCTCTTGACGGTACCTCTCGAACTTCCTGTGAAGTAATGCGATTCCTCCTTGGTCCTTCTGTTGATCCTCTGGCTCTGTTCTCGTCCTCTTCTTCATCCTCTTCACCTGCTGCCATCATAGCTATGCAGGCTTCTTCATCCTCATTCCATTCCGCTTTGCTAATTCGAAGTCCCAGTAGCTTGTTCTTCCTTCCTCTCACTGCCTCAAAGCTGCATTTCAAAGTCTTTGAGTAGATGGTCTTGTTCTCAAAGTCCACCACCAATCCAAGCACTTGCTGTGCATGGATGGACAACAGCAATGGTGCTGTGCTTCCTTCAATCTCCTGTGATGCAATTTTTTCTGGGATCTTCATTCCATCCTTTCCATGTATGTTGACGTAGAACTGTCTCTGTCCGGTGGTGAAGGTCTGTCCTCCAATTCCTTGTAGGCATCTCCTCACCTTGTAGATCCATTCAGGGTCGTAGTTTGTCTTCCTCCTGAATTTCTCCAGCCACTTTTCTCCGTGACATGTGGTGTTGCATCCACTGTCAAGATACATCACGTCATCGTCGGTGTCTTCTTCCTCAACGTTATCAACAGCCATGTATCCTGTTCCGGATACTTCCTCTTGTCTCCTGCTTCTGCAATATCTTTGGAACCTCCTCATGCCAGGACAGTATGCTGCCTGGCGTTGTTCCTCCAGTAGACACCAATCTACATAGTCCGGGTAATCTAGGTAGACATCGATGTATCTTGCTCCTTTGTGAGATCCGAACTCCAGCCTCCTTTGTCCTTCTTCTCCTGGAGTTGCTGGTGTAGATGTTCCACTTGCAGTGATTGGCGATCCTGCAACAACTGGCAATGGTGGTCCAATTGCCTGAGAAACTCCAGCTCCAAGACTGTGGAAGCATAGGGTGGCAGCATTCACAATCTGGGTATATTCTCCCAGTGTGATCTGGTTATGGATGCGGATGTGCGCAATCACCAGTCGGTTGATCATGGTCTCCAGAGCCTGCCATTCTTCCACACTCCTCGCAATTGCAGTATCCATCAGTCCATCTCCACGTCCTGGTGTGAATGGCGTTGCATTGGCTACTGATGATGCTGCGGGTGGTGTGTTAACACTGGCTCCTCCATGGTATGCTCCAACCGATGGGCTTGGTGATCCTGGTATTGGTTTTGCTCTCCCTGGTTCTTTTCTTACGCTCTCAACCTTTCCGCAGTCCTTGCAAGCCCATCTCCAACTGTATCCGTTGGTTCCCTTCCAGTCAACTCTCAAGTGTTGGCAGTTTGGATCCGGATTTGGCATGGGTGCATCTCGAGCAGTAGTCTCCTTCTTTTCCTTCTTGATGACTGCTCCGCAATCTTTGCACGTCTCCATGTCAACGTAAGCGTTCGTGCCTCTCCTGGAGATGTTCAGGTGTCGGCATCCTCGATCCGGTCCTTCTGTCACTGGTGCTGACGATGGCATCGGGGGTGATGGCCTTGCTGACGGCGGTGATCTGGTTGGCGGTGTCTTGGGCACTGCTATTGGTCCTGAACTCATCACTGCCAAGGGGAGCACCTGAGCAAATGATGGTGCCTTCGATGTAGGTGCCATAAATCCAAGCTCTTGCTGGAACTGACGCTCCACTTCTTCCGGAGGAAGAGCAAGAAGTCTCATCACTTCTTGTTCCATGGCTGTCTGCTGGCTGGTGTCCAAGTTCCCATCCAAAGCCATGAACCCTGCTTCACCTTCATCAGTCTCCTCATCTCTGACAGAGAAGTACACTGTCCGAGCTTTGGTGGGTGATGCTGATCCACTGCCTTGGCCTCCTTGTTGCTTTCCTTTCTTGCCCTTTCCTTTTGTCGATCCTTTGTTTCCTCCATCTTTGAAGTAGCTCTTTCCTTTTCCTTCTCTTCTTGGGACATATGGGATCATCTTTCCAATGTCCCATTTGGTTGCAGGCCCTGCACCTGCTTCTCTGCTTTGCTGCCAAGACCTTCGATTGTCTGTCCGTGGGGCTCATCCCCGTAGACAGCTGGTATGACGAAGATGCTGGCACACTCAATCCTCTTCGGTGTGCCTGGCCTTTTGTGAAGTAGGCCATCTGCTCGGCCTCCACGGCATCAATCACCATGTCCAAGTCTTCTTGGCTGCATGTCTGCGCCGAGATGCCTTGTTCGGCGTACCAGCAAACTACTGTCTCCTCCACAGTAGAGAGCTCTTGGCCCACCTCTTCGTCATAGTAGCCTTCATACTCTTCCTCTTCAGGCCACTCTCCAGTCTGATAGTCGGTGTCTGCAGCCTCACTTACTTCAGGTGCTTCTTGATAGTCCTGCTCTTCTGCGGCCATGTAGCTCGTACCGTAGTTCCTGGACCCATGGCTCCACGATCCTTTTCCTCCTGATTTTCCGTATCCTCGGTAGCCTTTTGATGTCTTCTCTCGATCTTGTATCTGTCCAAATTGGTCTCTGAGTGCTCGGTACAGGTCCTTCTTGTTGAGGTCATTCTTGCAAACCGTCCTCACCATCTGGACCTCCAATGGCTGCAGTCCTGCCTGTCCCAAAGTCTGTTCTCCAAGGATGGCTTCGCTGACTTGCAAGGTATCATCCAGCTCTCTCAGCTGAGTCCACCAAGCCTCTCTCCTTAACAGATAGCTGCTCATGCTCTCACCATGCTGGCGGCTCATGACTCCTTGGGGAATCAGGCCAGCGTTGTAAAGTTCCATCGCAGCTTGCCTCCTCAATGGAAGTAACTCCGTCTCCAGAGCAGCCAACAATCTCTTCACTCCATCCTCCTGGGTAAGTGTTTCGATACCCAGCTGTTTGGCCACTTGTAAGGCCGGACCTTGTAGTCGCTCCACCAGCCTCAACGGTAATGGCCCAAGTTTCTTCTTTTCACCGTCACTGATCCTTTCTTCACGAGCCACCAGTGCTGCAACCTGGAACTTGTAGTCCGCCCAGGCTGTTGGGTCTCCACCATAGCCAGGTAGAGCTCTGGCTTCAGGGTAGACCTGTTGCGGTTTGAAGTTTCCAAACTTCAATCCATCCAGTGCCATGGCTCAATTGGTGTTTTCACCTCCAACTAAGTAGCACCGCAAAGAACGTCCCGAAAAGGGTGATTGGCGTAAGCACAAAGCTCCGCTGCCAATCTGAGTTTGAATGCAAGCAAACTCGCACCCAAACCAAGCTGGCACTTGTTTTGCCCCTAGCTCAAGCCGGCTAAGTATTGCGGTACCACAAAGGTTGATACATGAGAGATTGCAAAAACATCCATGTCTTCACACAACCTATGCCATTCGCTAAAACAAGTATGATCCAAGCGTCTCAAATTAATTCGTGTGACATCAGAACCAATATTCTCCAGACCTTACATTTCTACATATACAAGATATATATATATATATATGAAATCATAAGGAAAAGAAGCAGATGCCCAAACCGGATTTCAGGAGGAAAACAAGCACATAGCAAACACATAGAGTCACGCTTGTGTTGCTCGACAGCCGCAGCCTCACGAAAGACAAATCTGTGATTCCGGAAGTTAAGGAAAATGCAACCAACCCTCCAAGTGTCAAGCGAAATGTATTCTCAAAAAGCCGCGAGGTTGGCGCACATATCATGTCGTGAAAAACAGCTTGTCTACTAGGTTATCACAGATATGTAAATATATGTCTAATGTATATATATATATACATATATAGGATATCATCAAAGCTTCCAACTATTGACTCGCATAATTCTAGATACCATACCCAACCACCACCTTCCCTCATTTGCAACCAAGGTGGCTCTCAGCAGATGAGGTGCAAAGCCTGGAACAAAAAGCAACAGAGGCGACAGGCACATGCCGTCCATTATAAAGAAGACCCAAACAACCCAATGACCTAAAATGATGGGTTTTTCAGACCTACAAATTTCATGGCTGGTCAAGCTACCCCAGAAATCAGGGTTTGATAAGGCGTTATTTAGGAAAACCCAGGGCTTAATAAGCCCTTAATAGCGGGGGGGGTAGGTTGACCAGTCATTAAAACTATTGGTCTTGTAAGAAACACCTTACAAAAAAAAAAAAAGCACTTCTGTTACTACTCGTTGGCTCATAGTGAGTTAGTAACTACCTAGAACCCCCCAAATATCTACTTTTATTAAGGGGTTGACCTTCCATTTTGATGGGTGAGTTGGGTTCTATCTGCAGTTGACATGGTCGTAAAAAAAATGGTGATTTACATGGTAGAAAGGATTGAAAGTCACCCAAAAAACAAAAGATATAGAAGATACTTGGACCCCAAAAGCATACCTAAAACACCAAACCTCAGGATTTGGACGTCTAGGAAAAGAGACAGAGGTTTGTAGGGTTCCCATGTAACATGTGAGCCACGGAAAATAAACCTCTTACTTTCCATCATACTGGTTGTTGAGTAGGGATCCTTTGGAATGGCTCATTACAATCCCCACGTAGCTTGATAGGATTTCATCCCCTATAAATCCCCTGAAAACAACCACTTGGATGTCCCAGGAAGTTAGAAAATTAGTAAATGAGTTATGACCTATAAATGGGGTATATTGGGGATATATTGGGGTTGTACCCTACTTACTAACCCGGTTCCCATCGTCTTCAACTTCCCCGACACCTGTCGTGGGTACTGATTGAACTGCTTCGCATCTTCCATCCCACTCCATGGCGTTTTCCCCGCGCGGAGAAAATCCCCGCAGCGTTCTTTTTGTTCATGTTTTCGATATTTCACAAAGAAACCTTGGCATCTGCTGCTACTAAACTATCCCAAAGTGATTCACAGTCAAACATTTGAGATAGAACCTTTGACCACCCAGTTTTGTTTGGCATATTTTGATGAAGCAACCATTTTTTTCACGGGTCAAAACTCAGAATCCACTTTCTCGAAGTCAGGCCCAACAATCTTCAGTGAACACCGAGAAAAGACGTGTTGATTCCTCGATGTGTCTTACGGTGAATCGGAGCCGATGAGGTCGCGAGAATGCAAGTGAAAGACTCCCCACAGTCCACCTGAAAAGGTGTTAGAAACCAGTGGTACGCATCTGACATCATGTAGCTTCAAGTGTCACGGTCCGGGAGCTCCCTTGTTGTTTTCCTTCAGAAAATTCATTAGTGGAGCCGAAGTTTGAAACATCTTCTGGATGGAACTCGCGGGTTCCACTAGGGAATTAATATGGGGTCCTTACTCCAAGACGACCGGAATTTAACAAACATGCTCTTTGACCGGCATGCTTGGAGATATGAGATATCCCAATTTCTGAGAGGTAAATGTACGTAAATGAGCCACGAAAAAAATAACATCCTACTTTCCATTGAATCCTGGTTGTTTAATTGTTTAATGACAGGATCCTTATTTCAGTGTTTATGAAAGAATCCCCATAAAACTGGGTAGTTTTTCATCCCCTACAAATCCCCTAACCAACCAGGGGCCTTTTTGGACCTTCCTGTAGCAGTTCTCCTTTTTCGACCTTCGACGCCGGAGCAGATCGGTCTATCTCTTTGAGAGATGTTTGAGAACGCATTCGAATTGCACACAAAATACCCAGGTCGTGGCCGTTCATCTTTCTTACTTGTAGGCAATCTTTGATCTCGTTTCTAAGCTTGAAGAAGCACACAAAGATCCATCTTTGAGATCTTCGTCGTTTATGGAGATCATTTGTGAAAGAAGTCAGCAAGAGTGGCACTTTTGCTTCCAAGAGTTTCTTCTTCAAAATTCATGAGTTGTTCACAGAAGCTGCGATTGGGTCGCGCTTGATGCCGCTTACCTGAAAACTACGGCAACTTCTCATTTCAGCCCAGAATCGGCCAAAAGGGCGTCATGAACAGTTTAAAGTGTTAGGAATCTAAGCATAATACTGTTGGAAGAAATCCTGCACCTGTTGATAGGTAGTTTATCCCATTATTCGGAGAATTTTTTACATCCCAGGTGGTCAGCCGGATTTCTTCCATCTACAGTAACTGTGAGCTCACAACAAAAACTGATTGATTGTGAAAGCCAAGTCGCTTCGGACTAGCTGAAAGGCTTGCTTCAAAGGTATCCTGCAATGTGCCACTAGCCAAGCCAATACCAAAGATACACTGCGAGATGCACCCACCATGCAATGAACCAAAACCTTGCCATTGCCAGCCAAAACTTCATCAATAAATTCCACCGCATCAGGGATATAAGCCCGAATATCTGAGCTCTTTGTATCCATGACTGGTATCACCTTGTACTTCAATCTGCCTTTGAACTTGCATGGTATCCTTTCACAACAATTCAACACATGAGTGATCCCTAATCTTTGCAAGCAACCCAAATTGCTGGCAGCCAATTGACCACTCAAAAATAACCAGCCATCTTTTACCTCTGAAGCATCTTCTAAGGCCTTCTTCGTTGCAAAGGACGGTGGCCCCTTCGGCACCGCGGGTCCAACATCAGCCACCTCCACTTCCGGTGCTGCTTCGGATTCCTCCTCCACCACCACCGGCGCCTCCGTCAACGGTCCCGCGGTTCCAACCGTTGCGGGTGTCGCACCTTCAGCGAGGTCCAGTAAGATAGGAACGTTGCTCTGGCCGATGCTCAAGTCATTCAAGGTCATCTCATCCATTTCTTCATTGAAATCTGGCAGCTGAAGATCTTTCACCGCAAAAAGCTGAGCCACATGATCCTTAAAGTGTTTTAAGGTCCATGATTTGGCAGAAGCATCCAAGGAAATCTTCAAGAACTTGGAGTCTCCATCACTATTCCATTGTACTACCACAAAAATGGTCTCGGGTAGATCTGCTTCGTCCACAGTCATGTCACAAAAGATCACCAACGAGCCAAACTGCTGCTCAGATCTGAATAAGTGTTGTAAAGAAAGATATGAATCATATAGCTCAGTCCACGGACTGTGGTCTCATTTGTGGGAAGGTGAGTTACACATGCTGTTCACATCATGCTCTCTGCTGTTTGTCAACAACACTTCTCTAGAGTCTGGTATAGGACATATATATTATAGAGAGAGAGAGATACATGAATATGTGAAAACACACCATATTATCAAGCAGTGTACAGTGTACAAAGAGCTGCAGTATAATTTCAAACAGTAACAATATGTGTATTCTGCTGTGATTTCAGCTATAGGACTATATATCGCAGTTGTTGTCTCAGCAAGGCATTTCACGAGATTTTTTTCATCCTCACCGCGAAAGGCTTTCTTTAAAAAAAGACCACCAGCAGACACACTGTCAAGGTGGCCTTCTACATTTTTCTGCATCTTCTTTCGGGGATGGTGTCCATCTCCAAGATGACTCTAAGCTACTACGAAAAAGTATGTCACCCTACAAAGCTGGGAGAAATTTGGATTTTGTGACAGGATCCAGATGTTTTCAAAAAAAAAAACGGAAAAAATAACCAAACAGCTCCTTGGAAAACACCCAAATGGATGGGTTTTTAGTAGATGTTCGACATACTTCCAGGGTAGCTTTACTTCTTTTTATAAAGGTTCCATGTGTTTGCTCTATGTAACTCTGTATTTCAGGGGATGGGAAAGTTGTCTTGACTCTTGGCATTTTTGTTCCCCCCACTTCTGTCACCCCTTCAGAAAGTCGGTGCCACTAGGATTCATTGAGCCACGAAAAACAAAAAGAAAACTACCATTCATTCCATCCCCGCGGGCTCCCTCAATTCAACCATGCTATACAAACAGTAGGATGCTTTCTTAGAAGGTTACCTTTACCCTCCAGGGAGGTTCCAAACACCACGTAACGTCCGCCATGAAGGTAGATGTACATAGTAACTTGGAAACCTGGGATGCTACATTGAAACCACTGATCCTTTAACTTCCCAAACAGGTGTGTTAATCGCTCTGAGTGGGCTTTACTACCCTTGCGCCTGTAGGCTTCATAGAAAGTCCATGAAATTCCTAAGATTACAACAAATCCCTGTAGGAACAAGTTCAAAGATTTCATTTCCATAAATCAAACAACCCAGTTGGATATCTGACATATATTTTTCACTCTCACTCCCAGCTTCACCAGATGCATCTGAGAAATCCGACGTGCGCGCACTCAAAACCATTTTTTTCAGCAATCCCCTGGCAGCAAAAGGAGAAAGTTTCACCATAAAAGATCCTTGAAGCACCTTACATCAACTGCCGAAAACATGGAAATACTCAAAAGTCAACTCATTCCAAAATCCCATTGCAAACAAAATGTGAAAAAAACACTTCCCAAAGTGCCCAAGCTGGCCTGGATTAGCTGGGTTTGGTCCAAAAACCATTCGTGCGACAGGAAAAGACGTAACTCTGTAGTTGTGCCAAAGGGCTAGCCTTCGACGAGGAATCATTGTGACGAAATCGGCTCTGTATCACCTCCACTTGCTCTGCCTGAAGTCGATAAAAAATGGACGCCACTTCATGACGCGGAATGTGCCACTTCTCTGCAAACCGTTCCCAGGAAATGGGTGGAAAGTTGTAGTCTCGAAGATATCCTCAGGTGGACAAGAAGGAAAGGAGAAAAAATGGAGTTCTTGCCACCTTAGGGCAAAAAGACAAAGAAAAAAGAGTGCACCACCTTCCCTTCATCATTTTCAAGCTTAGCATCCAATGTAATCCCTCAAAGAATCTGCCGAATCAAAATCATCACTATCGCAACGAAATTCGTCCATCACCCTGTTTCTTTGTTCGCTGTTCATAGGCTTCAACATGGTTTGCACTTCCACGGCAGACAAACCCCACCTAGATGAAAACTGATCATACTCAGTTGGTTGCCGGCACTTAGTGAAGCCATTGCGCCGGCAGGAGTCCACATATCTGCGCAAACAGATTTCCACACTAGAGCCCCATTTGTCGCAACGAAAACGTCCAAGGATCATGTCCACTTCTTGTGGCTTCAAACCAGCCAATATCTCATGAACCACATCTGCTTCAAGTCGCCAATGCCTCGCAAAATGCTGGATATCTGAGTTTCCAGTTTCATCATCAGAATTTCCGCGTTGCCAAGGATCTTGTCCGTGCCACCATGGATCTTCATCATCTTCGTCATCTGGCTCTATTGAAGCTTCACCTGGCCTCCACGTTTCCCAGGGATCAGATTCCCCATGGCTATCCTCATCCGCTTGCTCTTTTGAAGCTTCACCTGGCCTCCACGTTTCCCAGGGATCAGATTCTTCATGGCTATCCTCATCGGCTTGCTCTTTTGAAGCTTCACCTGGCCTCCACGTTTCCCAGGGATCAGATTCCACCTGGCTATCTTGGTGCCCTTGATTCAATTCTTCACTTTCAGGCCGCAGAAACGGCACTCTACCGTCGCTTGGTGCAGACTCCGTTGGTTCCTTGCGAGTGCTGGCACCCCAGCGGGAGCGGCGGCCCTCATTCGCAGTGGAGTCCTTGCAAGCCGCAAGAGTTGTACAGTTTGGTGTGATGGAATGGCCCGGGATGAAACATGCAAAATTACACCACTATAGACCCCAAATAACATGCTTGATTTCAACGAACATCTACAGCACGCCAAAACCCCAACTTCATTTTCACGCTCATCGGCAGTGTTCGCTTCAAAACACTTGCCGCCTTAGCAGATGCCTGTGTCGATGGTGTCAGGCTGTAACCACAACAGTTCAAATCGAAGAAGGAAAGAATCTTCAATTCACGCTCCAACAATGGGAAACGGGCGCGTGTGGCATTGTCACAGATCATGGTCAAAATCAAGTCAAACATTTTGTGATATCTTTGCTATTTGTTGCTTGCTACGGTTGTCTGCAATCAGACACATGTCAAGGTTTGTTATTTTTCATTATATATATATATATATATACAGTGAGGGTACACGGATGCAAGGCATTTTTGTCAGGAAAAAAGGGTACCATTTCGCACGCCAAACAGTGGGCAGGTGCCCATGTCAGAGAATCAAAGATTCCAGCCCGGGGTTTGCATTCAACATGTGCGGGCATGCTCGCCATACACAGGGAAATTGGAAGTGTGCCCCGTCCGGATTGTACTTGTGCGTGGTTTGTGGTAGATGCCTTGCATCATCAGAACATTTGCAAAATGCGCAGAAAGCGTATACATACAAAATGCGTAGTGGAAACACCCTTTGGGCGCAGGCCTGAGATACACTGTTATCTGATTTGTGAAGATTAAGGACAGAAGCTTGCATTGTGAGCACGCCGTCTTCCTCGCACCTCTTGGAAATTTGTAAAGTCCAAACGGTGCGTCGGTCCCCGCTATAGAAATGAGGGCCCGAGGCGGGCCCGGCCATAGTAATGAGTGTCCCGGTGCGGACCCGGCCATAGTAATGAGTGTCTTGGTGCGGACCCGAAGCTAAATTGTGTATCGGGGGCAAAGTTTTTGGTCCCATATTTTGGCGCTGCTTTTAAGCCTAGGATGTGAGCCGAAATTGCGCAAACTTATGAACAGGGCCAGCGAAAAAGTGGAAGCAGGAACGCAGCCAAACTCGTGGCAAGGGCCCGCAGCGACAAGTCATCATTGAAACTATTTTGAAGATTCCGGATGTTGTTTTTTGAAGTATATTGCTGCTTGCCACTGCATGCAACTATGGTGAAGTACATCGCAACACATATATGCCTCTGGTACACGTTCGCAGACCCATCTTCAAACCTTTCATTTCACCATCAAAACAAGCTCAACCAACAGTGGCCTTGCTTTACGTCCCGGGTTTGCAGCCATCAATTTTTCTGTGCCATTCATTTCTTGTTGTCAACGGTAGTTTAGAAATTGCTGTCAAAACAGCACCGACCGAAAGGGCACCCAAAGATCCGACCGTGGCACCAAGCACATCCCTTACAGCAACCAAGACAGAACCCATCCAACACAACCGCAGGAACACCTAATAGCTATCGCTATTTGGGGAAAAATTGCCTTAATCGCCCAAAATGTGATGCTTGGAATCAATGCGCCAAGAGTCAAAACTCAAAAGAACTGTCCTTATATGTTGTGGTTTGATTTCTATTAGCTCTATTGTACCAGTATTTTCTTGGTGCTTGGATTATTTGGATTGCTTATCGTGAACTCCCCTCGCATGCATTGACTCTTGTACGGACACTTTCCGAGAACAAACCTGTGACTTCACCATAAGTCCAATCTTGTTATCTGAGCAGTGATTGAAAATCATACAGAGAAGTCCCGAAAAATTGATTGCCTACTAGGTCTTCCCACAACAGGCTGCATTTCATCAATATCATCCGAATGCTGTTTTTTTTAAGAGGTCAATGAAGCAGTTGTAGCTGCATCTGATGGCACAAAGTTCTGTTGTGACCGTCGGAGTCAGGATCACTGACTGAGGAATGAAATCTGTAATTCCGTGCCGTAATGATGCCCTACACAACTTAATTAGTGGGTGGTTTGACCAACCTGGATGTAGATACAAGAAAATGTTGGATAATGTTGGATTACCTTCCCCTTTTGGATCCGGGAATCAATCAAAACAAGCACCATGTTGAAAGGATACCGAATCTTGGAGGGTGTTCTGGCACGAGTCAGAAGTTCTCTGTTCATTAGGCAATGTAGTGTAGCCGATATAAAGCTTGCAAGTCCCCAAAAGCATGTGCAAATGCAGCTTTTGGACCGCACTGTCAATTGTCTTCATTCCGGACATCCCACTTCATGTAAAAATTTCACCGGTGGTCCATCGTTTCCTTTCCCAAAGGTCCAAATGGTGGTTTCACCTTCATTGTCTCTACCTAGTGGTATTCCCCCAACTTCCCACCTCCCCCCCCCCCGTTTGGTGAGTCCTGTGTCTGATGAAATTCAAGTTCGCGTTTGCCTGTCTTCTGCAAAAGCAGTTCCTCTTCCAAACGTTTCACTTTGCGTAAGGCACTCTGGTGATTTTCCTCTTCGATGCGAAGCCTAAATTTGGATGAAAAATTGGATCAATTGGATCAGCTCATCAACTCGGTGGTTGGAGGAAAAGGAAGGGGAGTGAAAGTGACAGTGACATCATGGGAAATGAAAACGAAATCATGGGATTACCATGGCTTCAAAGGAAAAAACATGTGAAGATTTTTCGAAAAATGGATAAAAACCCGTTCTTATTCAAAGGAAACGTAACTATGCCAAGCTCATCACATGGTTTCTGCTACGTGAAGCTGGGTTTTGTTGCCCCCATCCATTGGGGAGGTCACTGCGTAAGGCCAAGCAACTGATGTAGCAACTTAGCATTTGCCTCTTTCATACTCTGAATCTGCTCCAGAAAGGCTTTCCTGAATCTGCTGCCGAAAATTTGACAAAACGCTCATAAGACACAAAAGAGATGGTATTGAAGATATCGACTAAGTAGCCAAAAAGTTCCAAAAACCTCATCCAAAGGTTTTCATTAAAGATTTCCACCCAAGATTCTTCTCTTTCTCCTTTTCCTTCTCCATCTCTTCCAAACGTCTTGACAACCTGAGATTTCTTTTTCTTCCATGGAAAAAGTTCCAAGAAAATGTCCCGAAATGGTACTTGTCATCCCATTAAACAAAAAAATTGTCGAAAAACATCACCTTCAACCTGAAAACCCAAGCAACTCTTTCATCTCAGCCATTTCTTCCCTTTCAACACGAGCCAGCAAGGGCATAGCTGCAGGCGGTGCCTTCACCGGTGGCCATGGTGGTCGCACATCCCGTGGCGGAGCTTTCACGCTGGACCGCTGTGGTGGAGAACGTTCACGGCCCGGCGGCACCGGTGGCACTGGTGGTGGCGGCTTCAGCAGCGGCACCTCCATGCCTAACTGCTCCCCCCGCTTCGGCATATGTGAGTGAAAGCAGTTGTTTAATAGATGGCATGAAAACCGTCTTAGAAACCTTAAAATTCAAACATCGGCTGGTTCCCTTTTTGAACCAAACATTTCATTTCAACAAAAATGAAGAAAAGTTGTTTTTTTGCCAATGTCTGAATGTAGATTCTCTTTTCGTTGCCATCGATTCTCACCCAGCTCTTCCCATTTCGGTCGCCCTCGCCTTCTTCCGGTGCACGTCGGGGCGGCGGCGGCCGGGGCACCTCACGCTTTGGTGGCGACAGGGACCTCGCCGTGCACGCGCGGCTGGGCAGTGGCTCCGGATCTGGCCATCCAGGTCCACTCCTGACGAGGAAAGGGTTTGGAAGGTTGAAAACTAGAGAATAAGGAGGTAAGAATCTTTGAAAATGGGACAAAGGTGGAGATCGCAAGATGAAAGATTTTAGAAAAAAATATTGTTCCAAGGTAAAGAAGAACAATAGAGCAGATGTTTTTCCCTCAGGGATCATGGGACTGTAAGCACATAGGTTCAGCTGGTCACGACAAACCACGCCTGAACTGTGAACTGCTCGCTTTGCTTCCCAAGGTCGAGGCAATGTCACCTTTCCATGGGCTTCTGTGATGCAAGAAAATGGACGACAAACTGGTAGACTCCAAAGGTGAATTTGTGGATACCTCCTCGTGTCTCAAATTTACCATGTTTTACAGGGAAAATAAGCCATGTACTGTGCCTCGCACCCCACTGGCTTTGAGGATCTTCTCGAAACCTGGGTTGCAGTGGCAAGCTTCTTGTAATAATCTATATATAACTGGGTAGTTGTACCTCTCCATATAACTGGGTAGTAATACCTTTATAATATATATATATACACATAACTGGGTGGTACACCCTTTTTTTCATTGATCAGCCAGAGTTTTGGACACTCCATCATGGAACTCTTGACTTGGAGAACTCCATCAAGGCTGGGCGTCATAAAAGCCCTATCAACAGGACGAGTCAAGGGTGAAGCATGTCAATTTGAGGACGAACTTGGATTTGCATGCCCATTTGCGTGTCCAAAGATTTCTGAGGCTGACACCCCTTTCAATAATAATGATAAATTACTTGATATCAACCAGGGCTAGCATGGCGTCATGTCTATATGATGTAAATGTATATATATATATATATGTATACATATATATATGTGCAGTATATATATACATATAAACCCTGCAGCGCTAGTTCAGTACTTCCAAACTCAAGCTCAGGTCCCCAAACAGTCAAACGATTTTCGTGAATAGTTCACAATTTCCAACTCCAAAGGGCTCGTTTAGCTGCTAAGGTTTTTGTTGATCTCGCCAACAATTCACTGCTTTCTTGTATCTTTTCTTCACTTCAAAAGTCCCAGGAATCGTTGGTAATTCACCTTTTGGAAGTTCACCTTTTGGAAAAGAAAAAAAAATTGCTTGTTGGAAGTTCACCTTGGTAATTCGCTGCCAACTTCACCTTTCGAAAAAGGAAAAAGGCAAGGAACAGCCATCCTCATCCCAGTCCATTGAATGTCGAGATCGGAAGCCGTTCGCTTTACAGGATTGCACCTAGGGCACCCCAAGACTCTGAGAGTGAAGACTCGGATTCAAAAAAGGGCTTGAAACATATGATATCTATATATCTATACATACATTTATGTACTTGCATCTATATACTTCACACATACAAATACTAAATTAGAGATCCATAGGGGGGGTGGTACCCAGTATACCATGAGCTCAATTTAACAATCAATTCCTTCAAAGAAACCCAGTTTAATGAGATCCAGGTCGCAAATTTCTCCAAGCGTACGATGGCTGGACAGCCGCCAAAGTCTGGATCATGTCCTCGGTAAATTAGTCTCGCAAGAATACACTGGTATAGGCCTCCATGCCTACAAAAGAAGACTTGCAGCGGAAGTCTTGGTATCATCCTCTGAGAGCTAGAGTAGACAAAAAGTTTCAAGAAATACGGTCCCCGCAGTCTCTGAACCCTGAAACGCATGCAGGTCACTGAAACGCATGCAAGTCAGCCATCTTTGCTCCTGGCAAAGTCAAGGCTTGAAGTGATAAGCAGAACCACGACTTCCGCAGCGGCTGCTTTGACAAAACTCACCATAGTGATAGGAACCATGATATCGCGGCTTTAATCCTGCAAGGATCCTGCATTTACGGCTTGTTACAAGCCTTACATAGTTGCAGGGTAGTATAACTTCTGGTATATCTTCAGCAGTTTTTTTTCAAGGCATTTTGGAATATCATTTTTAGATCTCCAACTCCAGAGCACTGCAAATTCACCTACATTTCCTATTGCCACTGCGTACACGTTAAACAGCATCCCATTGCTGCTAGGTTGACTTCAAATTAAAGATCTGATCTACTGAGCCTACTAAGCATTCACCCTACCTAATTTGTAGCTTCCTCTCAAGCACAACCTTTCAAATGCTATCTTTAAAATGTTTAACGCTCCCTCCAAAAAAAAATAGCAAGTGAAATATATAATTCTCCACCTCTCCTACTCCTACTCATCATATCTCATAACCTTTTGAACAAAGCTATAGTCATCACCCCGAAGTCAGCTGATTTTCAGCTTACTACGAACTGGTCAACGTACCCCCTCCCTAATGTACCCCCCCAGAAATAAGGCCTCATTAAGGGCTTATTAACCATTGGTTGACCAGCCATGACTTGCTCCTCAGTGAGATGCTGCAAGATCCGCTGCACTACATCCAAGGGCATCCGATGAAACTCCGCGAAGGCCGCCTGAAACAAAGGAGGGATCGGCTGCGAATCACCCTCCGAAAGCATAGGAGAAAAACAACAACAGAAAACAAAAAAAGAAAACACGAACCCCAGGAAGTTGAATATGGAACCCCAGGAAGTTGAATATGGAACCCCAGGAAGTTGAAATATGGAAGCTGAAAAGGCTGATACAACTTCCCAAAACAAAATGATACACCTCGACCAGTAACTGTGTTCAAGTTCCATCTTAGGTTTCAGGAATGTTTCAGATGCTATCAGAGCTTGGATGGTTTTTGGTGTTTTTCTTTCTGTTGGACGCTTCTAGTGTTGTGTGTTGATTGCTTCTCCATGTTTGATGGTTTTCCCCAAGGCTCCTGCGCACTCACTTACATGTTCAGTCTTGTGATCGCAAATGCTAAATACCAATGATGATCACAACTCCCCAATTCCTGTCTCAAAACAAAGGTCTTCTCCAATCAAACATGGTTGATACTGTTGATGGCTGAAATCCGGCTAGCCAGTTGAGGTTGGTAGTTTATCTCATTATTTACTCGGTTTTATACATCCCAGGTGGTTGTTTGGGATTTCTTCCATCAACAGTAACTTATATAAGTTACTAACAACTTACAGCTAAGCACTGCCAAGGGGCAACCACCCGATCAATGTCAGTGTCGGAGGTTGGTCTTGCTGCTTCACTGGCACCAGAGGTTTCCGTCCTTTCTGTGTCACCTTGATGAACGGAGCTGCGTGGTTCCAAAGTTATCCCAGGAAAGCCAGTAGGAAAGGGATGTTAACTTGGACATCTGATGAAAATCTGCAAAAACGACACGAATCAATGATCAATTGAGTCCAAAGATGTCAGAGTTCAGGCATAACAAGTGAAGTTTGAGATCGAAGAGAAATCATTGTTATGACAGGTCTACATATACCGTCGCAGTATAGTACTGTAGCATCGATTTGAAGACTACCAAGACATGGCGCCAAGACACTTCCAATAGATGCAGTCCCTGCCTCATCACCTCCTCACGTTGGGCACAGGTGCTCAGTGATATGTTCCAAGTAGAAGATGGTAATCTAAGTGATGGTTTCAAACCCATTGAAATTTTCAGCTTGGCCCATTTTTCCCAAAGATCTTTAAAGAAAAAAACAAAAGAAAAAATGTTGATTGATTGTTCGTCAGTAAATCTTCAGGTTCGTAGTTGGCATAGTGAAGGTTTATAAAGGTCCTTTACTTAAAATAGTAATGGTGGTTTTGCCACAGGGCTTGGGCAGACCCCAAACAAATTGCATGTATCTTGTGTATAAATACTTATTTGTGTATATATATATATTTATATATCTATATACTA
This sequence comes from Breviolum minutum Mf 1.05b.01, assembly GCA_000507305.1. Classification (NCBI taxonomy): domain Eukaryota; class Dinophyceae; order Suessiales; family Symbiodiniaceae; genus Breviolum; species Breviolum minutum. The sequence goes on from DF241515.1 coordinate 75,023, forward strand.
TTATAATCAAACCATGTTTGTTTTCTTGCCCCCTTGCGAAATGATGGTGGAGCAGAACGGCCATCCAAGTAGGCCGTTTACAATTTCTTACAACTTCAAAATAACTGCCGAAACGACTCGGTGGTCTTTTTTTCTTCGCTTCATTTTTTTTTTCAAAAGTTGGTCCTGGAGGCTTCTCTGTCAGCAAGGAACAACATTGCAGCTGTTTTAATAAAGAATCTGTAAAGAATTTCCAAACCAAACATGGAACTACTGTTGATGGCTGAAATCACAACCACCCGGGATGTAAAAAAACCTGGTAAATAATGGTGTATAAACTACCTACAGTATCAACTGGTTAGCCGGATTTCTGAACCATGAACAGTATCATACATGGAAACCTGTAGCATGACTTGTCCTTTCAAGAACATACACCCCAGAAATTTAACGTAGCCCCTAAAGATAGGCAATCCCAAAAGGAAACTCATCTTCCAACCATCGTTTTTGAGGGGCTATGTTAAATTTCGGGGGTGTAAGAATTTGTTTTTGCCGCTGAAGCACCCACCCTTTACCCTTTTGTGGCTCCTAAGACCTCAACGGCCTCTGGCCAATACAACTCGTCACGGCACTGGGCGGCGGTTGAGTGAGTGGTCGAAACGGTGACCGTGACAACTAAGGAGAGATTCAATGGGGCGATTTTACCATTACACCCCGGAAAACTAACATGTCCCCTAAAAAGGGACTATTTCAATAGGAAATACATCTTCCAACTATCATTTTTCAGGGGATATGTTGGTTTTCAGGGGGGTAAAATGTTCACGGCCAAGAGGAGTGATGTCAGCTCAAACTGCTGGTTTTTCTGAAGTAACGACACATGAAACAAAAATTGTCACTCTCTACCACTAAAAAAAACACTGGTCATATTCTTGGGGTAAGAGGCATATGAAAATGATCTTGCTCGGAAACACTTGAAAGCCACGACAAGAGTCGTTACATTGAGATCCTGAAAACACCCAAAATCCCAAAATCGGATTCTTGTTCAACATAGCAAGCAGCCCATGGGGAGGTTTTTTTTTCGGGCGCCTGAGAACTTTCTAGTTGATCTACACCTATCCTATCCAGCTAAGAGGCTTAAGGTGATGCAACTTCGAGTTTGTAGCCAAGTAACCAAGTAAGCTCAGCCGATATCCCCGACAGCGAGGGGCGGTTGGAAACAAAATTCATTGGACCATTCTCTCGTATGCCGCTGTGCCAAAGAAGCGTGTACAGTATTACAAAACCTTCCACTTCGCAAAAAACATTAAGAGAATGTAGCCAGAACCAAACAAACACTTAAAACGGAATCCTGAATGATAGTACTTTTCTCATGTCCGTGATTTCATCATTGATTTCAAGTCCTGTATTTTACGGGCACACGTGATTAAATAAAGCATCCTACCAAAAAACAGATCCTTGGAACCTTTCTCTGCAGACCCAATGTGGTGTGTGTACCTTGCAGTGTTTGAAGCTGGGTGTCACAGTACTAGGTTGGCTGGATTTCGGCCCATCCCCTTCTTTGGCACCTGCCCAACTCGGTATTCCTCCCGTGATCGAATCGTCACCAAACGTCCTGTGGATGAATCGGCTGGAAAAACCTGAGGTTTTGTTGATACCCAGTAGGAAAGTGGGTGTAGGGTAGATAGCCGTAGAAGGGTACCTAGAAGTGCAGGTGTAATTATCACGACCTGACTCTAAAATAGCAAAGTATTCATATACATGTAATTCGTTGTAACTTCGCGCACCGCAAACACACAACTTTCACCATGACTTTAAATATGGATAACTGGGTAAATATGACTTCTAACACTTTGGCACTGGACTTGCATGTCACTTTCTCTCTGGCAAATCCTTCGCACTTGGTGGTGTAGGATCTCTTCCACTTTTCTCGAAGTTCATCTTGACTTTTCACGTGTACCTGGCGCCATTGGAGGACTTGAGTGCAGCGGGGTGAACGAAAGCTGGGAAAAGTAAAGGGAGTACCTCAAGAAGCCCAGGATGGTGAGGATGATGCGGAGAATAAGGATTAGGATGATGCGGATGGGGAGGATGATGAGGAGAATGAACAGGAGGATGATGATGAGGATGGGGAGGATGATGAGGA